>BMAO01008144.1:21114-70995 GCA_019973975.1 Trichonephila clavata
TTAAATGTTAAACGTAGGTTAAAATGTCCTGACAGACTGTGACAAATATAAAAAATTCGTGACGTTCAATATTATACTTCTTTAGCTTAATTTTGGAAAAAAATGCTGAAATATTCCTTGTATTAATAAAATTTATGTTATCACCTAGTATGGTAGTCAACTTTTATGTTGTTAAACTAACCTCACTAAATTTAGTAAACGTTAAATTGGTAAAATCTAGTTCCCACTGGATCAAATTTTTTTAAAGAATAACGTCATGATCTGGTTTAATGAGAACCACGATCATAGACCCCCATTTACACCTCATGAGCCCCCAAATTATTTTTTTACTCGCGTGGAACTTTTGCAGGTCGTCATAGACCCCTGGGAGTGCATATAGATACCTTTGGGAATCATTGGTATATAATGATACTACATTTATTCTCATTTTGCTTTTTTAAAAAAATGATCACTTTTACTTTTTTACCTCATATTTTTTTTTAAAAAAAAAAAAGAAAGAAAAAAACAGGAAAATCGGTTTGCGTTTTCTTAGTCTGATATTCAACAATGATTACAGATTACTTCTGTCTTGATCAAATCGTAATACCAAAATCAAAATGTTTTTTTTTTTTTTTTTTTTTTTAGTTTTAAAAAGTAATAGGAGAAAAATATTAATTTTCTTTTGCTTATTAAAAATATTTTTCAACTTTTAACTCGTCATTTCTTTAAATCTTTATTTTTTATCCTTTATTTGCTTGTTACTATGATTCAACAAATTGGATGGTTTCTGTTCGCCGTGATGTGGATCCAACGTTCATCACACAATTTTCTCCCAAGGCAACAGCTATGAATGAGAAATCTCCCCTTTTTCCAACAACACAGAAACCGAAAAAGCAATAAAATCGTCCCCAACAAAAGCGCTTGTAGACCTTCCGTATCTTAAAGGGGGGAAGGCATAAAATTGTGGTGCATTTTCGAAGTAGTTCGCAAAAGTACACAGGAACCGTTTCGCTACCGCCAGCTTTGAAAAAGTAGACCGCTTTTGAATGAGTTTCAATTAGATCCTCAACCACCCAGAGGGTTAAGTGTATGCATAACAACCTGAACTGAAAGTTACACATATAATATATTAGGTTTGCAGTCTATTTATAAAATTAGTTATACATGTAGTTTCGAGCCATTTTCGTTTGTGTTATATTGTTCATTATTAACCAGAATATTTCATTGATTTATCCAACTTCGCTTAAATACGCTTTCAAAAACATTTAATATCATGTTCACGTGAGTGTGACTGTTTATTAACTTAGCATTACGAATCTGCACGAATTCAATAGGAGATGGATTTTATGATTTTCAACCATGGTCAAGAGACGACACAAAAGCTGGCAACCTCTCTTCTAACTACCACGCCACGCCAGTCGGAGCCACGAAAGGTTTAACATATATCGGCCTCTCTCCACAGTATGGCACTAGGGCTTGAAACACGAATTCGCCGGTCACGAGACCCTGACTACAGGGCTATCACGGCCTTTAATATCATGGTAAAGAATAATTAAAAACATTACAAGTGTTTTTTAAATCTGAAAAAGTAAAATTAAACTGTCTATAAGCCTCTTTCAACTGTATTGAAATGATACCAGCTGTTCTCATTTTTTAAAAAGTCAAATAAAATACTTTTTTAATGCGAAAAATGATGCCTTTTAACGAGATATCAGAACTTTTTAATCACCCTTTTCAATGCTCCAAAATAATAAAAAGTAACAATCTTTAATGGAAATAAAGAATTTAACTTTCCTTTATTTCACACTAACTTCCGCATTTAAACTATGCTCTTTAACGGTATTTGTATTTTTCTCAGTATTAAACTGAGAAAAACACAAATTATTTTCCTGAAACTCAATAAATGGTAGATCAAATCATCCCGAGAGATCGATATTTTTAGTTTTGTTAATATTTTTTTTCGAAAAAAGCTACCTAAGCAACGTTTCTTCTCGAATTATGGTCTCGTAAAAAGTCAGAAAGGGACGAGCCCACTAACAAAGCAAAATAGAATCAATAAATCCCTTATTTTTGCTAAAGGGGAGAAGAAAATAATGAGTGAATTCGAATAAAAACTGGTTGTCGTTACAAATCAGATCGTGGAACACAATAAAACATTTTTCAGTATTCTTTTCTCTGAATTAATGACAAAGGACTTTAGAGTCTGTAATTACATCCGTTCTTCATTATTTTTGCATTTCATTCATTGATTCTTTTAGGATTCGGTCAAAGAGCATCCTAAAGAACAAAAGAGAAAAAATAAATATGCATAAATTTTTAATTAATGATTCTGAAAGAGAAAAAAATTCTTCTTAGACATCGTTCTCAAAAGTAAATGTTCTCAACAATTATTTAAAAAGGAGAGAAGTGATTATTTTTTAAAAAAATCGATCATTCCCAAGATTAATAACTTTTGTTTTATTCTGAAAATAATAATTAAGTACTAAATACGTATTTTATTTACGAAAGATATTAATTTAATTTTTATTTCAAATCTGGAATTACTGTTTTATTTAAATTGATAAACTTTTTTAAATACATTGTAATTTAAAATACTTTTTTTTAAGAAAATACAGAATGGTGGTAAAATCATAGGATTTCAAACTCTTATCAAAATAGTTAATTTGATTCTACAATTAGGGGCATTAATTATGCTTCACAAGATATTTTCTTCTAAGTAAATAAAAATATTATCTAATAGTATTCATAAATTAAATTTCATTTAAAATGAAACATTATTGTACTAAATATGCGGGTTTCTTATAGAATGCACTTTTCTCACTATATTACATTAAGTTAGAGAAATTTCTGCTATTTATTTACAATATACTATGTGGCCGCCGTAGCCAAGTGGTCTAGGCATCGGATCGTGGCTAGCATGCCATGAGTTCGATCCCAGTACCACTGAAGACCCTCTGTGTAGGGAAGCGATGCACGTAAAATCTGCCGAGAGCTCAAACGTCCTTCCGTTGGTGTGGTAGTTAGGAGAGGGGGTGCCAGCTCAGATGTCATCCGCGTCACTTGACCATGGTTCAAAATTACACGGACCGTCGCCAAAAGCCCTCGTGTAGCTGAACAGCGCGACGTAAATATTCACTCACTCAAACGCTTTCCCGTTGGTGTGATGTGGTAGTTAGGAGAGAAGGCTGCCAGCTCAGGTGTTGTCTTTGTCACTTGACCATAGTTCAAAATTACGCGGACCGTCCCCAAAAACCTTCGTGTAGCTGAACAGTGGGACGTTAATATTTACTCACTCACTTACAATGTACTATGTTAAAGCTAGTATAATTTTTTTTATTTTGAAAAAAACTTTGTAAAAAATAGCACTTAAATTCTTGAACAATATTTCCATTAACGTATTGATAGAAATTACACTAAGTCTAAATTTTAATAGACAAAGAAATGTTTTGCTTTCGTGTTAAAAAATATATTCTATTATTAGTTTTATTTTAAATTCAACTTCTAGAAGCAGCTAATTTACACACTATGTTGCTTTTTAGGTATAGTACTTCCGGTTATTCTGCTTCCCTCTTTTATCAGTCAATCATTGGAAATGTACTGTAACGACCAACAGTAGCAAAAAGACAAAATGTGAGCGAGTGAGAGTTATATTAACTTGGCACTAGAATGGAGAAGGAAGCAATCGACGCTGACTTGGTAATTTTGAGCGTCGGTCAAGTCAACAGCATGAGAATGAGCTGTTTGTTGAGCAGTGTGTAAGAAAAAGACGGTGGCTAAGCAAGAAGCCAAGTGATGGGGGTCCAGAAAAGGGTTAAGAAAATGAACTCCTTGGTTGGTTTTTGAACCAACTCATCACTTAAGATGCTATGTCTCTCATTTGAAAAATATCCACTCCCCGTCCAGTAAAGGAAAAACAGTTTTGGTTTGTCTTGGAACCAACTTCCTGCGACCACATTTGTCCACATATTAACTTTTCACACCTACTCTCAATAAAATACGCACCTCTGACTCGATAGATGGCCCTTTAAATAATTTTTAATTTTTTTCCCCTCCGTTAATTATACAGTAAATTTAAGACAGTTCTACTTAATATTTAACACTTGTGTGTGTGAATGCTGGATTATCACACACACCACGCTGCTTTCACTAAACTCAAAGATTAAAATACGCGTGAGAACTGGGAATTACTGAAGAAAACGATGGTTTCCGATTCTTAATTCTCATTATTTTTAGAATTAACAAAATAATTTCTTCACTTTTATATCTCTGATGTTTGGGATTTAAATTGGCTCTGTTGACGATACTTTGTGAAAATGACTCTACCACAGAAATTTGTGAGTTGAACTATAAAATTTTGCTCATGGTAAATTTTTTTAAAAGAAGCATTTTTTTATATTTTTTATTGAGGATTGCTTTTTGTTGAAATATTCTTTCAAAATTTTACCGTTTTGTTTGAAATATATACTTTTATGTTGTGAATTTAATAGGTAGATAAGTCAGCACTGAAAACAAATTTTTGCACAAGGAAATTGAAAATGTGATAAACTATTTAAGGAGCATGAACTTAAAAATTGACATATTGATTCAAATAAACTTTAATAATTATAATAAAAAGTACTTTATTTAAAAACAAAACAACAAGCGATTTTATTTTTTATATTTTCGTTAGAAAAAATCGCTAACAAGAGCATTAAATCTTATGTTTTACCCATAATCATTTTCCCTCACATCTGAATTCGTTTATTGCTTGTACGGCACTAACCCATAGTTTCATTGTATATTACTTATCGAAATCTGTTTGTCTAATGCTGAAGAAACTAGTGCAGTATTAAATACTAAATCACATATTATGTATGGAAACATTAATCTTAAATTCACAGCAAATATTAATATTGTATTATAATATTAATCCTATACTCCCATCATTAATTATAAACAATTAATCCTATATTTATAGCAAGATTATTCTCAAATTCAGAGCAGTATTAATCCTTAACTCTCAGCAATATTAAATTGCATCAAATCAATATATTGTTAACAGTTGCTCAGTAACATTGTACCAATAAAAGTACATTTTTGGTATAAAAGATCCCCGGAACTTATGATCGAATTTCGAGATTGAAAGACAAAGTTGAGTTGAGAATTCAGATCCAAGCTTTATTAAAAATAATTCGTGATCGAATCAAGGGGGGGGGGGGCTATATAATAAATCAAAGTTATCTCAATATTTACATACCATTGTTTGTGCATTACATCTCATCCAACTTATTTTTTGTACTCGGAATCTCATAATACTTTCCTCCAAAATGATGTTCCTCCTCCGATAGTTCATTATATAGATCTAATGTAGTAATGATGTACGCAAATATGTTTCAATTTTATGACAAACAGTGGTGGGAAAATATAGAAAATAAATTAAACACTTTTAATTTGTGTGGGAAAAAACTCAGAATTATTAGTTACGGAAAATTCTTGAAATACAATGTGCTTTAAAAGCACATTCGACAATCTCGGACACCAACGGTAGTTCCCCTGACCTACCATTTGCTTGTTTGATTGATTGCTTCTTAAAGTTGCATTTCGAAGCAAATGGCGATAATCCCTGCACATGTGCATAAAGCTTTATTTGCTTACACATTAAATATTATGGTTATAAACGTTTACATGCGTAGTCTTGAATAAATCTCTTAAAATCCTACTTTGTTAATTTCAGCCTTATAATCTTTATAGAATGCAATTATATAAGCAATATAAATAGGATACCACAGTATTCAAAACAAACAAAAAAACAAAAAGCTGTTGAAGTAAAAAAGTTGAATTTAATAATGAACGAAATTTAAGGAAGTATTTTTTACGCGCGTTGCATTTAAACTAGTTGCAAGAATTTTAGTATTTACAAATTTTCAAAGATGTCTTGAAATTCTGTATACTTTAAAATAAGATTTACTTAATAAATCCGAATGCTGTTCCTTCGCAGTTTTTCCAAAAAGATTAGCTTCTCACATTTTTCCTTATTTCTATCGGATTTAAACTGATTAACATGCAAACTCATAAAATTACTTTCACAGTGAATCAATAGGTAATTGGATATTTTACATCCGTTATAAAAAAACAATTTGATAATTTTAGAAATAATCCTGAAATTCAATTTCGCTTAAAATTCGAAGGAGAGATGTCCCCCCCCCCTCCTGTCAGTTTCTGACTGTCAAACTCAGCGTTTCATCATCTTCTAATCTTTTCCATCCCACATGTACGGATTCTTTGATCGAAGACGAAACCTTTTAACTTCTGACTCGCATACAACATTATTTTAACGAAAAACAAGAGAAAGAATCTGAAGAGAAATTCAAAAATTTTGAATCGCAATGTTAATTGTTTGCAATTATTAGATATATATATATCATACACAAAAGCTTTTATTTATTATTAAATGTTTATGGCGAGCCGTATCATTTCAATTGCTTAGATATTTGTTATACAAAAGTCTATTTAGAGTAGTAAACCTAATTTTCCATCTCAGAAAATCTTAATATGTCTCTATTGTAAAAGGGAGTGTTGCGGAACGTCGCAATATGAATCATCAATATTATTGGGAATGGACCTCTTCATTTTGAACCACGTTCAAATGACTACGATGACGACGACATCCACTCTCCTAATTTCCACACCACACTAATGGTGCGGGGGAACTTTGAGCCACTTCAGATTTAACATGCACCAGCCTCTTTACACGGCCAGCCTTTAGTGACCGTAGAACTCATGCCAAACCAGACATGATACCGTATCCATGACCTCTTGGCTAACGTGGTCATTGATATTGTTGGGAACCATCAGTAAAAGATAAGATGATGTTTAAAATGAAATAGATATAAACATTAAAAAGTTTTGATGATATCTAAAATCAAAACTGTGTGTGTGTGGAAATCATTTCAACTCGTTGTTTGACATCTTTAGTATAAAGTGCATGATTATATTTTACTTGCTAGCAGAAAGAGAAATGGATTCAAAAAAGTTTGGTGTAGTGGTAATAGTTTTAAATTAGATTTTATTTATAAAACTTTTTATGAAAAAGAATTATTTATATAACTATACCGAAAGAATGAATTGCCGATCAATGTTGCTTTTATACATTCAAGGCTCGAGAACTAATTTTCAACAGCCCACAATATCCCGATTCAAAAGTATATAAACTGATATTTTTATTTTTAATTCTAAAAGTAAGCAATTATAAAAACTTCAGGGATGTACATATTTCAAATTTCATTTTGTTCGAAAATGAGATAAGATGTTCACAAGAAGTCATTTTAATGTACCTATGCACAATGTGTGAGTCCAAACCTCTAATAAATGAAGATACTCCGTTCGGCTGAAATATGTAAATTTCAGTTTCGTCAGCAGATCTTTGGGCTTTTTCATGCAAATAAGCTCGGAATGGAAATGAAGAAGAAAGGAATGCATTCGACAACTTTGGCTTGTTTTTTGTCGAAAGAAGATTTAGTGTCAGGTTTTGACATGTGGGAAGGATGTGGATGTATTTCTAGATATAGCATAATTAGTTAACCGGAAATGGAGTTTACAAAACCGGAAGTAGATCCTTAGAAAAAATATTTTTGAGACATTGAATTGAAATTTTCAGAACACGTTTTATTTAGTTATATCTGTGTTATGAATTAAAATCTAATCTCCGTGTATATATTTATATGGTTAATTGTTTTTTATAAAAAAAACCCATTAATTTTTGAAAAAATGGTGTTTTTGCATAAAATTTGGCATAATTAAAAAACTTTCAAAAGTATTACAAAGCTTTTAATTCCTAACACATATAAAGAGGTTATTCACCTACTGTGTAAGTATTATAGGAATACCTTTGTTAGAATTTTGTGTAACTGCAATTTTTATCAAAATTTTATTAAAAACAACAATTGTTATAGTCCATAAAACTCTCAAGAAAACAGCAAAAGGTTAAAAAAATGTCCATAATAGTTAAACATGAAGCTAAAGAGATTTTGGCCTATAAATATGGTGAGTTAAAAAAATGTACAATTAGTAGAGAAAATTTTTATACTGTATTAAAATCTTTAAATGCATTTTCTGAGAAACTATGTTTTTCACTTTTTTGCTTCACGGTAAAGTTTACTACATAATTTCTTTTTAAGATTTTGAATTGAAACTTTCAGAAGATGTTGTATTTAGATTTATCTCCACAGTCTAAACTATTATCTAATCTCTATGTACATATTTATGTATTTTATTGCACTTTTTGTGAGAAAATAACATTAGATTTTTGTAGGAAATTGAGTTAAAAGGACATATTTCAAAAACTTTAAAAAGTATTACAAATATTATAGCTCTAAGCACACATAATGATACTATTTATGTACTGTATAAATGATATTAAAATATGTTAATTAGAATTTTTAATACAAACCTTTCCGTAAATGCAATTTTTCACTAAAATTTCACTCAAAATTCCCAATATACTCAAAATTATTTTTAATTTTGTGAAAATGCTCTTTAATTCCTACTTTTATGCCCCACTTCAATTAAAAATGTATTTATTTCGTTGAAAATTTATATATTTCAAAAAAGCGAAGGTAGTCACGTACCTTCAGAAATATGTAAATGATTGGATGAGTTTTTTTTTAAAAAAACAGTTAAGTTTTCTTCCTAAAATGCTGTGTTATGCTGTAATATCATTAAGCTGTATTAAATTCTTTTTAAGCTTTTTATTAGACTGTAGTTCTAAATAAAATATTTTTCTCTCAGTGCAAGCTATCAGTACAAAAGTATAGAACTAAAACCAATCATATGGATGTATATCGAGTTGAAACATTTCACCTGAATGCACACATAGGTACACGTCCTAGTCGGTCTTCCTAGCGATAACAAAAATATACTAAATATATACAGGGAAGATTAGAACGAACCATAGTTGAAAAGAGCTTTTAAATAAGCATGGATCCTATAAAAATGAATCTTTCTTTTTCTAATTTCTGCATCAAAAAGGCACACTGAAACAACGTGAAGTGTGACCTGGAATTTGAGCCTTTGTTATGTGACGAGAAGGACATTTGGCACTTCGTTACCCAAACTCCCACACTACATCAACGTGAGGTTTTTGAGCCACGAAATACTTGACGTAAAAAAAAAAACAGAAATAAACTCAAAAGCAGAATTGTAAACATGAAATGCGCAGCCAAAGCTGAAATGAAACTGTTCAAATAGTACCTTTTTTATGCTGAAAGAATTATTTCTTCCTCAAAACAAAAAAAAATGAATAAAATTATATTAAACAAACACAGCGAAAATGAGAATATGTAGCAATCTCTTAACACAACATAAAGAATAAATCTTTAAAATCAGGAATAGATGTGGTGATGCCATACCGCCAGTGCCATGGAAAATTTCGTAAGAATTGAATTTTAAAGAAATCTTAAAGTAATCCGACTGGTTGCGACAACTTTTTTTTTTAAAAAAAAAAGGAGATATGGGGATTTTTTTGTTATTTTTAGATTTTTTTAGTGCATTTTAAGAAAAATGTGCTAAAATTAAGAAGAGAAAAAGAAATTATTTTTACTAAAATGGGAAAAAGAGTAGGTAAAAATTGACAAAAAACAAAAACAAAAAATAGCATAAACACGGTCTATTCTGTACCAAAAGTGTATGAACAAATTTTCAATTTTTTTCAATCTAATGTGTTGCTATATTATTCAATTTTGAAATAACCTTCAGGATAAGAGATATTTTCTTTTTTACAAAAACTAGAGCACTTTATCTCAGTTATTATATGAAATTGCTTTAAAAAAATTATATTCACATAAGGGACTGTACATTTTATCATAAAACTGTGATTGATACATCTGAAGGCTAAAACAATTCTACTATAAAACAGAACTCACGTAAAAAATTTCACGGTTAATTATGTTCAAAACTGTTTGAGCAATCGCTGACTCCATTTGATTATTTTCAAAAAATCACATTTCGAGTAAATCGCGTTTTAAAGTATGACATCTTGGTTAAAGTAATGGCATCTGCTTTTATAAAAACACTTGTAGTTTTTGTTCTAGTGAACGGAAAATGATAAACTTGGAATTTTTATAAAAATAATAAGATGGTCCATAAAATAAAATCATAAAAAAATTTAAGTGTTTGGCAAAATTCACAGTTTTAGGGTAGTCGGATACTTAAATAAATTCGAGGTTCAAACTAACATAGCTTATAGTTGTAACTTTAGTGTGATCACTTTCCCGCGTCTCAGTCGTTCAATTTTTGTACTATTTCGCATATTCACCCCAAATCCACTTTTACTAGTATAGGTAACAACTCACAACGATTCTTTCCCATGAAAAGTTAACATATTGGCGCCTTCAGCGAATGAGTTTTGCCAAGATCGGTAGAATAGGTAAGCATGTAATTACATTTTTTTCAAAAAGATTGAATTAAATGTATTTGTGAAACTCATCTATTTATTTCCATTATATATTCAAAGTGGAAATGTAGACTTAGAATCGTAACACAGACTTTTAGTAAGTTTTAATTCCACTGCATATCCATCCAGAATTAAAACCAGGTATTTGCTTTCCAGTCATAAAGAATAATTCTCACATCTTTGAATATGAAATAAGGTAATTGAATTAGTCATTCCGACTCAAAGTACCACAGCTGGTGCGAATTTTCAAGAAAAATTCAGGTATTTCCTTCACAGAGAGAAAAGGGTGCCGTCTTCCGTCTTTGTCAAATGAAAAGCAACGGTTAATTAAAATGAAATCACAGAAGACACCGGAGTTCGTGACATGCCAGTTTCAGAAAGAGAATCTCTGGTTTTCTTTCTGTGGGGAAAATGTATTTGTGAAGATTAGAAGGTGATGCTCTGATTTCTGAAAGATGATTTCGAATTTTCTTTTTCAGTCTGTAGAAGAGTGCTATTCTTTTTCTACAGGTAGAGTAGCAAAGGGTAAAAATGAATGACTTCAGATTGTGGTGATCTGTAGCCATCCCTTACACCAGGGGTCTCCAAACTTTCCAGCCTTGGGGCCATACTGATTACTCCAGTAAGTTCCGAGGGCCAAAACCATATTATCATTGTTGCCGGTGGTAAAAAGTGAAATAGTCTACTGATGAAAAAAAAGTCCGAAAAAGTACGCAACGCTTAAAAAAGGCTGCAAATCGGACTATAGTCCGCAAAACGGCAACACGGCATATTATTAATTTTCCTGTCATTATCTGTAATTTCTAGATTAGTCGTAGAGTACGAGCCATGAGGAGTAACGTGACACGAGATCTGGTGGACACAAGCGGAAATAGGTAGTACCTTCTATTGCTAACTGATGGCGCTAATAGCACGTACAGAATAATCTCGTTGGTTCCAGAAAGTTCTGGTGTCTTCCACTCACTTCTAGATGGCAGTAATTGGAATATATAAGAAGGCTAGTGGCGCAACCACAAGTCAGTTCCTATGACACTGTTGTGAAATAAAATAGTGCGTACCTCCTTAAAACGTGTTTGTGCGTATTTAAGTTTAAGACATCTTTGTAACAGTATTTTGATTTGAATTGTTGCTTTTGTGTGTGATTTAGTAGTATGGAAAAGAAGCGAAAAATTGATAGTGAATGCAGAAAATTCAAAGATCAGTGGAACATTCAGTATTTCGTAATTGAGTCCAGTAACAAGGCGCTATGTTTGATTTGCAATGAAAGCATAGCCGTTCTCAAGGAATATAACATTAAACGTCATTATGAAACAAAACATTTTCAAAATTACTCAAAATATACAGGAAGTTTGCGGACAGAAAAATTCGAAGCTATGAAGCGCGGATTGAAATCGCAGCAATCTTCATTTACAAAACTCAAAACTGAACAAGAGGCTGCAACTCGTGCCAGCTTTCGTGTGGCTCTTGAAATTGCAAAACGTGGAAAACCATTCACGGATGGAGAAATGATCAAAGAAGGCATAATTGCAGTAGCCGAAGAAATGTGCCCTGAAAAGGTAAATTTATTAAAAACTGTCAGTATGTGTCAGCAAACACTATGGCTCGAAGGGTAGAAAACATCGCTGAAAATATATCCTCTCAACTGTTCGACAAAAATTGACATGTTGAGTGGTTTTCTTTAGCCTTGGATGAGTCAACGGATGTGTCAGATACTGCTCAGGTGTTGATTTATATTCGAGGAGTAGATAAAAGCTATGAAGTACATGAAGAACTTTTTGATATGTATAGTATTCATGGCACAACTACTGGTAGAGATATTTTTAAAGGAGTTGAAATGGCCATTAATCAAAAGAACCTTCGATGGAAAAACTTGAAATGTATTACAACTGATGGAGGCAAAAACATGAGTGGGAAAGATAAAGGAGTGGTCGCTCTTGTGTCAAAGGCTGTAGAAAATGACGGTGGTTCAAAACCATTAGTCTTACATTGTATCATTCATCAACAGTCTTTGTGCGGAAAATGTTTGGATATGTCTGAAGTTCTGAAACCAGTCATATCAACTGTTAATTTTATCAGATCTTTTGGGCTGAATCACCGACAATTCCGACAATTTATTGAAGAGATTGGAGAAAAGGACTTACCTTATCATACTGCCGTACGTTGGCTTAGTTGTGGGAAAGTCCTTCAGCGCTTTTTTGAACTTCGAGCAGTGATCGAATTTTTTTTGAATGAAAAGCATCGCCCTCTTACTGAATTACAAAACAACGCATGGCTGTGGAAGTTAGCATTCTATGTTGATTTGACAAAACATGTGAACGAACTGAATTTGAGATTGCAAGGAGAAAACCAGCATCTTCCTGATTTATACACTAATATCAAATCATTCCGGAAGAAATTGATACTGTTTCAATCACAACTACGAAGTAAATGTTTTTCACATTTTAAAACATGTGAAATATTCAGCCACACCACTGAGACTGAGTTTCCTATCGATTTTGCAATCGAAACTTTGAGTGCTTTGAAAATAAATTTTGATACTCGTTTCTCGGACTTTGATGCCATTGCGAATCAAATTAAGATTTTTCAGAATCCTTTTGATACTGACATTGAAATCCTAACCCCGGAACTTCAAATGGAAATGATTGATCTACAGTGCAGTGATATAATTAAGAACAAATATCAAAACTCATCTTTGTTGGAATTTTATAAGAGTCTTCCACTGACACAATTTGATAATTTGCATAAATTTGTTTGTGGGCTGTTTTCTGTTTTTGGTACTACTTATTTGTGTGAGAAGACCTTCTCAAAAATGAAGTACATAAAAAATGTTTACAGATCAAAATTAACTGATGAGCATCTTAAATCTCTTTTAATAATTGGTACAAGTAAAATTAGTCCACAACTACAAACTATTGTCAGTGGAAAATCTCAATTACATAAATCTCATTAGTATTTCATATGTCATTATGCTTGTTATAAGTTATGTTTTTATTTAAAATGTATAAAATGTTAGTTGGATTCATTTCAATAATTTGTTAGTTATTATATACTGAAGTTAAATTTTCTGCATATTATACATGTCTTTACTCATTACAATTATGTGTTTCTTTATCCAATTTATCATAAAAACAATAACAATAAGCCTACAACAATGTTATGAGTAGTTAGCCCATGACCATATCAATGTAGATGTCATATTAATAATTATTCAACATAAAATTAGAATACTTCAGTAAACTAAATTTAATTTGCTATAAAAAATATGTTCTCTAAAAGGAGTTTTCAAGTATGCTAGCTCTCCACGGGCCGGATGTGGCCCTCGGGCCGTAGTTTGGAGACCCCTGCCTTACACTAATACCTCCCTGTCTATCTGCAAATCCGGCTGGATGTGTAGGCGGACTTAAATGATCAAAAGACATAATTGCAATTCAAACAGAATTATTGATGCTTATCAGTAAATAAGTTTAGACACAACACAAGTTAAGATAAATAAGTGAGAGTGGAGTAATGAAGTGGGGTATCAATACTAGCGGAATATACAGAACTTTTCAACTGAATCTAGGAAAGATTAAACGCGCACAATTACAACTACACCACACGCGAATAATCTGAATTTCTTAATCTAAGTCACTGACCTTATATTTTACAGCTGTGGTTCCTTCGTGACGACTTCAGGCCCTTTATGTGACTGGAAGAATAGGTGAAGACTCCACGCTCAGTAATAATGAATTTCACTATTTTAAATCCGCTTCTCTTCGCGTTTACCTCCACACATATCAGGCTAGCTCCACTTGTCAACAACTTCGTGTCGACTGCTCGATCTTTAATTCACTTGACTTCTCACTTCCTACTGCTTAGCTTCTTAACTCGCGAAGACCGAATTTATATATATCTTATTTACATAAATCACACCTGGCTCTCGGTGAAGATTGGTTGAAATAAATAAATTTTTTAAGGAAAAAGAAAGAAGTTAGTGAAAGACCGTATAGATCCGTCACAAGATTACATCTTCAACTAAACTATAATATTGCTTTATTCTAAATTACTCAAATAAGTTATGTGAATTATAGACCTTAGTCACAAGTTGAAAGCCTGATTCTACAAAAGACCGATAGTACCTTTTTGCCCTGGAGTTCAAGAGCTTAAATCAGTGCTTCTTAATTCTTTGAAATTTGTGACCCAAATTTCAATCATAATTTTCATCGTGCCCTCCCTCATGCAATAGCAATGTATTGAATGCAATAATAATATACTTCGACGCTAAAGCTACAACACGACCTTACTTATAAACCGCACAAACTATCAAGTATCAAATTTAGTATGTGTTACTTTAAATATTTTAAGTAAGTTACTTTTAAGTAAAAGTTGGAGCATTATGTGTGTTACTTGCAATTTTTAAAAGGGACCATATTGAAAAATAATTTTTCGTTCAACTAAATATTTTTATCAAAGGTAAATTAGTAATATTTTGTAGTTTTTCTCTTTGAATTTTGGGCAGGGGTGCATGAAGAATTTTCTTCAATGAAAACAAAAGCACTTCCGTATATTATTACTACTTCCAACATCCTACTTTTGTAATACCGGATTTTCTGCGGTGGCTGCTTTGAAAATAACGTACAGGGTGGTACCGAATCCATGGTAAAACCTTTAACCTCTTCGGGACGAACGTCGCGCCCGCGCGCCAGCACGAAACACCGCCAGGAGACGAGTGTCGCGTATCTGCGCCAGCGTATTTCTTCCTCACAGGCCTAGCGACTCACCCATGCGCCAGGAATCTGGAGCGTTTTTTAAGCTCAGTTTTTTGTCAATAGATGTCCATAAGATTTGAGATACATGGAGATCCGACATTCTACTCGAAATGAGAGAAATATTACTCACTTTCCCGTGGTTTTTGTTTCATAAACATAAGGAGAAAGGAATGTTTCCGAATTGAGGGCTTTATGACTGCTTTATGACTTCATGACATGTGGGTTTTTGTTTATAGTGAAGATGAGAGATTTTTTTCGCTAAAGCATTTGATTTCGGTTTTCAGTCTTGTTTTTTTATGGATAATTAGATCTGTTAGATAAAATTTGTCTTTTTTCTTTTTTTCCTTACTTTTTTTACAAGGTCGACTTTTACAAATGCTTACGATAAAATGTTTAAAAACGTACTTAAACAAAAAGAGACTCAAGTAAGTAAAGTATATTAATACGAAATATTTGAAGCATATATACCGTTCGTATAATATGCAGAATAATATTGAACAACGTGTTTATATTTCGGTATTTTTACGGATTTAGGCTAACTACGCAAAACTCTCCGGCCTGTGAGTGACACTCGCGATGGAAACCTCCGGCCGTAGCGGTACGCGTGCGTTTGCGTCCTTCGTCCCGAAAGGGTTAAGAGTAGATAAAAGGCTATCTAACAATCGTTTATTGTATTGGAATGTATGGGTGCAAGTGAAGCGGTAAGGTATAAGCAGGGAAAATAATAGAAAAGAGAAATGGAGTTATCTGTTGGTTTCGTTGCCAGGTTATAATGCAGTAGATATCTACCCACCGTTCCAAGTGATGCATCTCAGTAGGGAAAAGTGTTATTCCCAATTGTGCTGACGTCTACGATGAGAGACATAACGCATGCCGAAAATGTTGACCGGCCGTGCAAATGGTAACAGCACAGCAGAGCTGCGCTAAGAATGTATCATGTAAATTTTCCTGATTAACAGATGCCAGGACGTAAACTTTTTCAGTGGTTACATTGTCAACTTCGTGAAACACGTTCGCTCCACGTCACCAGACAAGATACTGATCGAAGGAGAGTTGTACGCAGTCTAAGCCTGGAAGAAAGCATCTTAAGGTATCCGACTACCCTAAAACTGAATTTTGTCAAAAATTGACAAATTTTTATTATGATTTTATTTTATGGGCCATTTTATTAGCTTTAAAAAAATACCAAGTATATCATTTTCCGTTTACTAGAACAAAAACTATGAGTGCTTTAGTAAAAGCAGATGCTATTACTTTAAGCAAGATGTCATACTTTAAAACGCGTTTTACTCGAAATGTGATTTTTAACGCATTTTTCACGTATTGGAACAAAAGCGCTATTAGGAGGCAAATTTCGTCTTCGTCTTCGTTCCATATTTTGTCGTACCTTTTTCTCAGCCAATAAGCAACCAATTGACCTCAGGTTTTCAGCATTGGGTCGCACTTTTGCCCTAGATGAGCCGAATCATGTTTACATTTTCCCATAGTTTACCCGAATTTTCCTACAAATTTTCCTGAATTTCGGTAGTTTTTGCTTTTGTATAGTGTTGATAAAGATTTGTGTCATTATTTCTTTTCAGAACAATAGTAGTACATTTAGAGGAGTGGTACAGTACAACTTTCGGTTAGTAAAAATTCATTAGTTGCATTATATTGTAAAATGCAACATGTGAAAAACGCGCTAAAATTACTTCGCCATGCCAATGTTTGATATCTTATTTGAAAATAATCAAACGGGGCAAACGATTGCTCAAAGAGTTTTGAACATAATTAACTGAAATTTTTTCTATAAGTTCTGTATAATAGTAGAATTGTTTTAACGTTCAGATGTATCAATCACTGTTTTATTACAAAATTTACAGTCCCTTATGTGAATATAATCACTGTTTTTTTAAGCATTTTCATAGAGTAACCGAGATAAAGTGCTCTAGTTTTTGTAAAAAAGAAAATATCTCTTATCCTGAAAGTCATTTCAAAATTGAATAATATAGCAACACATTAGATTGAAAAAATTGAATATTTATTAATAAACTTTTGGTGCAGAATGGGCCGAGTTTATGCTATTTTTTGTCAATTTTTACCTATTTTTTCCCAATTTAGTAATAATAATTTCTTTTTCTCTTCTTAATTTTAACACATTTTTCTTAAATAGCACTAAACAAATCTAAAAATAACAAAAGAATCCCCGTATCTAATTTTTTTTTTAATAAAAAAGTTGTCGCAACCAGTCGGATACCTTAAATGTTGTGGCTGATAGACCTGAGTCAGCTACAGGACCTGTTGCTCATCACGTAAGTGCGAGTCATCAGACCGGTTGTATAGCGTTAAACGAAAATCGCTTACACCTATTCTATTTTCAGCTATTAGAAACTTTGAATCCACAGACTGTCTTCTCCGACTGTCAGTGATTCGTACTGCTCTGTTTGCTGCGGTTAGATTTCATAGCTCATGTGCTGAACAGTTATGAACAGTTATTGTAAATATTGATTACACTTGTCAAAGACGCTTTCAATAAACATTGTGTCTTTCCATTTGTCTCTTATTTTTTGTGTTTTTGCCTCATCTCGTCACTTGCGCCCATACATTCCTATACAATAAATGATTGTTACAATGTCCTGGACTTGCCCTTAAAGTTTGTACCATCATTCGCCCTGTATAGTTCACAGCTAAATATAGAAAAAGAACTTAGAGTGTCAATTTCTAATATTAAATCTTCCTTTGAAAAACTTTGCTCTGCAAGACATGCATGGGAGTCACTAGTTTATTATTAAGCTTGTTCTTAATTATGTATTGATAAATTAGTTATCAAATATACTGTGCAATACTGATACATTTATAAGCATATCATAACTGTGTAAATGCGATAATCCTGATGTGAATTTGACCAACATCGAATACATTACCGGAAGATCAACATCGAATCTATTGTTGAAAATCACCATCGAATACAAGAATGAAGGAGTAATATCGAAAAATTTACAAAATAAAATCAACGGACGAAAAATATGTGGAATACCGTGAACCTAAAATCTCTGCCTGTAAGAAATGAGGTCAGTGAATTTTCAGCTAATTTTACTCCTCAGCTAATTTTAACATTTTCGTCTATATACATATATATTTCAATGGACTATTATAATACTTTCATGTTGATTAATATGCATCAATACTTGTTTTCTTTGCTTGAATACATCTTCCAAAAACACACTTTTCCATACAAAAACAGTTTTATAAAGTTTAATTATTAGTGTAAACATGAAATTCCAGAATTCTTTAGATAGTAATGACATGGAAGTTTTTTTCACGAAACTTCAAAGTTTAATTCCTAGCACCGATATTTTGACACTGATCGTACTTGCATTGAGTTATAGAAATAAAAATAAATAAAAAGTATCTATAATATTTCTTCATTTTTGAAGGAATGGAAAATGTTAGTACCCCTGCAAAGCTATATTTAAATAATATAAAAAATATTAATTGGAGTAAGAGTCTGGAACACGACTGTTTCTGGGATGGGATACCTTTCTCCGGAAACGCATATCAAGTAGGTGTCTGATACTTTCGATATCTTGTTTCACTAACAACTGGTTCTTCTTTCTTGAACGCCTATTGATCCCGGTAGATTTTCAGCGCCGGGATCCCGGGATTTAATTTTTGTCTGAATTATATTTTGAAATTTTTTTTCAAAGTATTGCGAATCTGGTATTACATTTAATGTACATTATTAACTTTTTTGTACTGTATAAGTTTAATGTCAGTTTTCTTACGTGTTGAACCTTGCAGGGTTCGAGGCGGGTGTGTGTAACACACCGTGAAATTTGATATACTTTCTCTTATTTTCTCCTGTAACTTACTCCCCATCTCGAGTGGGTTCAGAAAACGGACATTTCTCCCACCCTCAGGATGTCTGGGTGTCACCTAACTTAGACATAGGCAATTGGAATTTGTGGAGCATATCTAGTAGGGTTTTCAGCCACGGGATCCCGGTGTTTTTCCCAATCCTGAAATCCCGGGATTAAAATAACTAATATCAGGATTTCATTTTTGTCTAAATTATATTTAAAAAATTTTTTTCTCATAAAAATTTTCTAAGAATTTAATTCTTCAAAAATTTATATTTTGTTTATGAAATATGTACGTAGAACTTTTTTGTGCAATTATAAGTGCTATAGGTATTAAAAAAATATATGCACAGCTCTCATTTCTCGTATGAGAGAATGACGCACAGATCTAAGTGGCTCACTGCAATGCTTACACAATAATATAAGCAACATCTCAAGAATATATTTTGTCACAGTTCCTTCTTCAATTAAATGCTGTTAATTAATAGCGAACCTACTCGGAAGACTTGAGACACTTCAAATCCTAACAGCTCATGCAACTGGATCTTCAATTTCGAATGAGGTAACACTTGAAATTGATTAACATTTTGATTCAATAATTGGATCAATTTATATACAAAAACCATTAAGTGTAGCAGAAGAACTAAATAAAGTTATCAAAGAGGTATATGCACTAATGCAGTCTATTAGATTTGAGACAATGCCATTAAAAATTCAAAAAGAAATCTCTTTTTTTTTAAATGGAGGGAGACATGGTGACTTCCTGAAAAAACATAGTCCTATTTAATGGCGATAATACTTACTAGTAAAGAATCCGAACGTGCATTTTCTTCGGCAGGACAATTTATAACAACAGTAAGAAGCCGCTTCAACGATGAAACGCTGGAGGATCTGTGTTTTTATGTTTATTTACAGAAACACAAGATATGAAGAAATGCTTTTCTTAAAAATTTCATTATGTACTATTTTTATTTGTTTTTTTATGATGAATTAATTGTTTTATTTGTTTCATTAAAAAATCAATTTTTAATTATATTTTAAATTTTATTATGTAATTTCTACTATGTTAATATGTAAGTATTTTAAATAAATAGTCCAATCCTTATACCGGGACCAATCCCGGGATTTGGATAATGTAATCCCAATCTCCCGGGATTGAAAATATGACACGGGATTGCAAACCCTAGATCCCGGTCACTTTACTTTATAAATTCTCTGAATTTTTCTCTATAAAAATAAAAAAAATAAATGAAATAAAATATTCTTGATTCAATTGATACTACAGAAAAAATAGCTTTCAGAAACATCATATTCTGAATGTAACAATATTCGTGTCTTGCATCTCACAATGTTTTAATAATTCAAACTTATCGTAACTACATTATTCAGTGAACATTTGGTTACTGAAATACATACATTTGTGTTAAAACTATTTTTATTTTTTGAGAAATATATTATTCTGAAACACTCTAACCATATCGTAAAGCATTTGAAATTTACTTCTTACCACAAAAAGAAAGAAAAAAAAAGAATTTTTTATTTTATGCACACACAATATCTTACTTTTTCATAGTCGTAGAGTATTATTGAAAGAAAAATAAACTGATGTACAACAATTCTTCTAACATTGTACAATCTCTCTCTCTCTCTCTTCTTAATATCTTAAATATAAGCCAATATACAAACAAAGGGTGAAAAAAACTACCAAAAATTGTTAGTGTACTTTATGTACGTTATGGAACAGTACGTAACATACATTCACTTTTACGGGGGGGGGGGGAGAAGTCTTGTCAAGTATTATATCTAAAAAATATTATATATATTTTTTTTAAAAAAAAAAGAGTTG
This sequence comes from Trichonephila clavata, assembly GCA_019973975.1. Lineage (NCBI taxonomy): Eukaryota > Metazoa > Arthropoda > Arachnida > Araneae > Nephilidae > Trichonephila > Trichonephila clavata. The sequence continues at coordinate 41,956 of BMAO01008144.1, forward strand.
AATAACAATTTTTAAAAAAATGATACAATTTTTATACGGTATGAATACGAAGTAAATATTCAAACATACAAGATCAAAAAATATTCCTACATAAGTATTATTGAATAATTCTTCATTAAATTTGAAATTATTAATTAAACTATTCTTCTATGTTATTGGACGCAAGCAAAATTCCGCAATACGGTATTGTGAAGAATTTTGCATGATACGTGGAATTAGGTGACAATGCCAACAATTCTTTTGGTTTGAGTTTTTTTTTTTTTTTTTTTTTTTAAATTAGCACAAAATTATGCACGGTTAGAATTGTGTGGGGTCCGTGCGAAAACAATATTTTTCAAATTTTTAATAAAAATATTACAAACCAAGAAATTTGTTATTTCTTCACTTTGTTGTGCTGATCAATTCTTTTTTTATCAAAAACCTCGAAAAGATTTTTCGTGTACATTGTATCACAAAAAATAAAATTCATGAGAGTATATAAAATCGAAGTTTCTTTTTTGAAAAATGTAGATGAAAATAAAATGCAGATCGTCCAAATAATGATTAAAGATGTCTTATTTTCTTACAATAACTTCAACAGTAAAGTGAAATCATTTTATGTTAAAAATTAAATACGCAGTGAGAAAAAACGTCGCATGTTCAGCTATTCGAGGGCCACGAACCTCGTAATTTTGAACTATGGTCAAGCGACGAGGACGATACCTGAGCTGGCACCCCTCTCCTAACTACCACACCAATGGGAGGACGTTTGAGTTCACGATAGATTTAACGTGCATTTCTCCTCTACACGGCGGATCTTCAGTGATACTAGGCTCGAACTCATGACACGCCACCCACGTGTCCGTTACCTTAACCACTAGGTTACCCCGACCACATAAATACGCAAGTTCTTGTTGAACGAATTTCGAACTTAAACTAAATGAATTTAATTTATTCCTTAGATATAAGCTATTTTAATAATTTAGCAGAAATCACATTACACCACCTCTTATGAAATATTTTAATTTAATAAATTTCATTTTTACTTATGGTGATTTCTAAAATGGTTTGTTGTTTCACTACTTTTCCTTCGATAAACTCAAAACGTATAAAAAATTATAGTCTTACATGTGAAATTCATATTTAGCTTCAAAGCAGATAAGTTAGTAGAATATGTAAAATAATATTTTCGAAAAAATAAACCAAATGTTTTGAAATATAAGCCCTGTATTTTAACACATGGAGAACAAAACATTCATTCTTTACTAGCATTCATAATTTTCATTTCGAAATCAACTGTATTTAAAACATGTAGTGTAAATGATCTTGAGTTATATTTAAAAGTTCAAACATATGGAAAGTAGCTTAATTATTCCATAGCATTTGCAACATTGTAAATGTGAATCTTTCCATATGTTAGGCGGAAAACAATTATTTAAGCGAGGGATATAAATTATTCGGAATGCCTCGAAAGAAAATCGTAATTAAAATGACTGTGCATTTTGAGTCAATATTTAGAATATATGCAATTTCCTATTAAACCTCATACCTCGCTTATATTCCTCTAATAAATTAATCATGCTTAGAATTTTTTGTTTTTTATTTTTCTAATTTTAAGCTGAAGGGCACCTACTTCATCCTCTTTTCCGAAGCAATTAAATTTTTATCAAATATATATATACGTATTTACTCGGAATAAGGATGGATCTAATACGAAAGTATTTTGAATAAAGTAACAACCAGAATGCTTGAAATATTAACATACGGAAAAGGACTAGATTTTTGAAGAAATTCTGTGAAAGAAATGATAAGAAAGGTTAAGTGCGTCATTAAATCAGAAATCTACAAACGGATACGTTTGAAAATACGGATTTATACTTGAAACAATTTATTGCAATGCTTGAAAAAGGAATTTATATAATTATAAATTCCTAGATGGTAAAACATTTATCTTAATGTAGTATTTCGTTTTTCATAAAAAAAAGTTTCATATCTAATAGTCTTTTGAAAGCCATGTTGAAAAATATTGTTTATTTAACAAAGTTCTATAGTACGCATTATTTATTCATAAACATCTCTCAGTAAAGTTACATGAGGACCAGTAGTGCACACAAAATGTTTTCAAGAGGGGAGTCCAACACCAATTGATTCTTCTGATTTGGTCGATTTTTTTAATAAAAAACAGTAAAAAATAAATTATTGAACTAATAATTAGCATTAATTAATAAAATAAATTGTTAATTATAAGAATTGAATATAAAATTTCACGTTATATATATATAGGATTATCACCAATCGAAAAAATTTCAAGGGTTTTGAGGGGTGTCTTGAAAATTTACGAGAATAGTGCCAATAGCACTGGTGTTGCTTTAAAGAGCGATGTTCATCCAGATGAAAATTATGCAGAATTAACAGCAATTTTTAACACACCTGTCGAAACAGAAATGATTGTGTAACTTTTTGATAATGACATCCCACTCTCTAAACTTCCATACCAAGCCAACGTCAGTACTTTAAGCCAACAGACTGTTTCAGCCCCTTACAGCGGCGCTTCTCAAACTGTGGGGCGCGCACCCCTTTGGGGGCTTGATAACTCTACGAAGGGGGCGCGAGTATATTGAAAAATCGAAAACTAAAGATTAATTAAGAAAATTACTAATTTACTGAAATAAACCAACAAAACAAATTCTGACATAATAAAATTTTTTTTAAAAAAACACATTTACACTGATATAATGCACTTATAAGTGTATCAATACTGCACAATCTATTTTATAATTTTTTTAGCTGTACTAAATTAAGAACAAGTTTAATAATTACCAGTGACATCACATGATGTCATATACAAAATTATTACAAAAAATAACACTTATCTTGATAATTTGAACGGTTTATAATTAATCCCTTGACTGCCAATTAAAAGTTACGCAAACCGCTCCCCAAAGACACCGTTTTCCAAAGAGGCGTTCGTGTATGATGTATTGGGGAAAGAAACAGAATAAGTAAGCAAATCCTCTGAAATAATTAAATACTTCGAGAACACACTGCCAAGTCCCTTTTAGTGCATTCAGTTGCCTTTGGAATAATTTTATGAACAGTAGTACACTGAAAAGATGTATATGTATATAAACGTCCAGAGGAAATAACGTTTTGGCTGAGAGAGACGTTTATATACGCCTTTAAGAGGTTTAAGTCGCATTGGAAAGCGTCAAAATAAAGTATTATTGAATTCAATACATTGTTATTGTATGGAGGGGGGCGCGATGAAAATTATGATTCAATATTGGGTCGCAAATACTGGAAATTTGAGAAACATTGCCTTACAATTTTTCCGAGATTTGGGCCCCAAACCGGATCTTACAAAAGATTTTGTACTTGGTTCGGGAGTGTACGTTACGCCACTGATTATAAATGATCTCTAGACCAAACCTATATTGGTTTCAGTGTAATTTTAAAAAAATAATTTAAATTGGCTTTTATCAAATACTTTTTTGAAAGCATCTCAATAATGAAATTCTAAAAAAAAAAAAAAAAACTAGAATTATGTTTTATTTAAATGTGTTTGATTCAAAACGGGAAGTTTATTAGTAATGAACCCCATAATTCTGAATATCGGTCAAAGATGAGAGCAGAGTTCGTAACGGGATCTCTTCTGCTTATCCTCAGGAAATATTTCCACTGAATTGTTTGATTTGATAGCCTCTTTCTCTAAAGGAACCACGACTTATGCATGTCACTGTGTAAAGCTGTTCATTGAGTTCGTGGATAAAGATACGCTTGAACTTGTTGGTGTTATATTCAATTATTGTTTTTTGTTTGAATTGTTTGAGCTCCCCAAAAAAGAACCTCGTGGTTCGAGTTCAAAGAGTTGAACTGAGTATCTGCTTTAAATGATAACTTTCTTTTCTCATAAATATTTAGAATAACCTAAAATTGACTCGATCCCCATTAGCTTTAAATAAAGTTAATAGTTGCTGAAAGGTTAAGATATAAAAGTAGGGATTGCAATATCGGACCAAAAGCTCAATACCGGTAATTTTTTTTTTTTAGATCTTAACCGGGATACCTTTTTTAATTACGGAATCAGAAATTTTAGGAACGGTAACAAAATACAGGTGTTTCTTTGTTTTATTTGCCAGTTATATTAGAGAGTGTAAATATTACAAAAAATATATTTGTAATTTTTAAATTACCAATTAAGATATGTAGAATCACAAAAAAGTAAAGGAACATCTCTTATTTATTTAAATCACACAAAAAAGTGTTAATATCACTATTCAGTCTGTGGTACAATTACAAATTTTTGAAATGTGATCTTAAAAAACATAATGCATTAATTGTGCTGTCATTAAGCCTGGAACACAACTATATTAACAAATTACCAGCTGTTTAGACATATATGCTAGTCGGTAGTATAGTTAGCAATACGCGATAGAGGTGCTTTTTCCAAGCATTTACCTAAAATTTTTTTAATCCTCAAATAAATCGATTTCTCGACGGAGGGTTTTGGATAGAGCTAATTTCTGTATTGTACTTTGATTTGTTGAAATTCTTTTACTAATTCTAATTTTTATTCAAGGAAGAATTCCTTTTCACTATCGACATTTGTGCCATAATCGTCTTCGCGATAAGTTGACTGAAATTTGGCTCGCATGTTCATTTTACAGAGTAGAGATCCACGGAAAATTGGTTTTGTAGGAATCCACTTGGTTATAGGGTTACGAAAGTGCAAACATCATTATATATTTCATTTTTAGAGATTTTTAGAAAATACAAATTAGATGAGTTCTAACCTTTTTTTTTTATTATCAAGAGGTAACAGTTGCAGGTATAAGTAATTTTTGAATACAATCGAATTCTTAATGCTAGGTGCTAGGACTTGGATATCAATAATTTATATATATATATATATATATATATATATAATATAGATATATAGAGTCGACTCTCGATAATACGAACCTCTCGATAATTCGAAGTATATGCTCAGTCCCTAGAAAAACTCTTGATATTTCGAACTAAAATTATACGTTTTAGTACACTCAATAATTCGAAGTAAAATCTGTGACTGGCCACACTACAACACGCGATAAATTGAAGTTATCCTATAAAACTCTCGACAATTCGAACACTCACTATCATGTACAGTCCTGTAGCTTACAAGTTTTGCTTTGAATTGTCTCTGCATGTCTCCCTTGAAACATAGCTTCTATGATGACCATCTGTCTGCTACCCCTTCTTTGTGTTTTCCGGTTTCTCAGACGAAAAGACACTTTTATTGCATTCTTGCTTCAAGTGTACAATAGATCAACCGAACCTGTTGTCAGCCATCCATGTCTTTCGTTTATCTAGTGGCCTTGCTACACATGTGTTCAGAAAGGATGGTCCATTATTGTGAAGAAGACATGCATAGGATTGTGTATGCATGTATTGAATGTACCCTTTTAACATAGGACTTTTAACTTCTGTATAATATTTATACTGTATAATGTGTGTTTTTAAAATTACTTTAAAAAAATTATACATATGTAGAATTGATGTTTTATTACTTAGTTTCAAATTTATATGTCTTAGGAAAAATAATTTTCTTCGTGTGTTTTGGGAGTTTTTTCCTACCCTCTTGATAATTCGAAGAGTTTTTCATTGATCCCTCCAACTTCGAGTTATCGAGAGTCGACTGTATATATATATATATATATAAATTCTGTTGACTGGTTATCTTGCAATTTCAATTCTTTTCAGTTTTATTCCTGTTTATTCATCTCTCTCTCTTGTGGAGAAATTTTGATTATATATATATATAAACAGTATATATATTTCGCATTGTCAGAGCACAGGTGCCTCCATCTGGGGAGGAAACTGGGCGTCAAAATTACTTGTCGAAATTGGTGTCGCCTATACGGTGCCGCACTAAAAAGTAATACCAGCTCCTGGGGAATGAACTAGGTCTGCAAAGGTAAAAAATACTAATACGCAGCCCCATTAGGAAAAAAAAACAATCTATATTTATAGAACAACATGAAGTACCAAGCGAAGCGGGTGGGTAACGGCTACTGAATCTATATATACTTATTATCTTAGTTTTACTTAAACCATAGTAACTTTTTACGGTTAGTTTAACATTTAAAATCCTAGTGTTCCTCAAGTAACGATAGTATTAATACATACTACTTAATGATATAATTTATATTAATTCCATACTTTTGCTAAGTGTGTGCTATACATTAATCTAATCCCATACTTTCAATTTGTATTTGGGTTCAGAATCTGGAAATAACTTGTTTAATCTCATGGTACTCAAATTTAGCTCAGGCTCAGAATTAGTGGCTTTTTCAATGTAAATTTTAATTTTTAGGTAAGTTACCATTTTCTGTAATGGATTTAGATATTCCATCCATTATTATCAATTATGTTTTTGCTCTGTATTATTAACAGAAGGTTGGCTGTTCAAAAAATATGTTGAACCCCACACTTTTATATAAATTATTTTATATATAAGGTTTGTCCTAAGAGTCAGTAATGTTGGCAATACTGTAGCATCCATATATATATATATATATATTTAGATCTATTATTATTATAATTTTTAATATATTTTTTCTAAGATCTTATGTCTGATTTATCTTACAAATTCGGATATTTTTTGCGTTAGGGATTATTGAATATTCATCTCTCTATAATAAAATTTTTTAACTATATATATATATATATATAGTTACATGGGCCTTCATTTATTTTTGATTCGTTGTGTAGGAAGTTTCAAACCATGTTGTATCATCTATTTCTAATTTAGAATAACGAAACCCCTTTCCATCTTGGGATGCGAAATGACTAAACTAAACTAATGCGAAATGACTAAACTAATATTAAACATTTTTCAAGTGATTTTTAATGTAGTTAATATGTAATAATAATGAAAATACCCTCGAAAAGTTTCAAAAACAGGAAGTGCCCATTTTTCAAACTTAATCTCATAGTAGTTGTGTATGATTAGATTGTCAAACCTTATTTTTTCAACCTTCTGCTTTTAAACTTGAGATAGTTTTTCGCTATAAAAGTTACCTAAAAGACATTTCTTTTCACGTATGACTTCGTCTTTCGATATTTATTTTAGGATACATTGGATTATTCGTGACATCAAAAAACATCTCAAAGGCAACGTTCATTTGGGAAAAAAATATATTATCTGGAATTCTTATAACAAGAACAATTTTTATTCAAAAATTATGTTTCTTTCTCTTTTTTTTGAATTAATGTAAAACAATTTTTCCACTTTATTTTCTAGTTTGAAATTTTACAGTAAACTATCTCACATTATTTTTTATAATGTTCTACATTACAACACACCCTGACCAAATAGTTTTCTTTCTTTATTTCTTTGCAATTTAAGCATTTATATTGAATACATTGAACTAATTTAGTTTCTTTTTTTATTTTCTTTATTTTTATCTGCATTCTTTCTTTCTACGTTAAATAGTTAATAATATATGTTTGAATACAAAGTATCTTTTTTTTTAATTTTTAGTAATGTATTAAGTCTGACAACCTTTCTAAGTTAAATAATATGATTTAAACTTATTAAGTAACAAGAATTGAAAGTTTTTAGAAATGAAAAAGCATATTTTGCTATCTAGATTTCCAGACAAAATTAAAAGCGTTTAGAACCAAAGTCAGGCGTGAGCGTTCTACTAATAATGAAGAGGATAATTCATGCCTTAACGAATTTACGCTACTCCAAACGTGGAAATCAAATTAGACGCGCTGATTTCCGACGCAACAGCTGGCGCAGTTGTTTCCGACATTTCCGCGAGGTTGGACATTTCTTTTTCAGAGCGAAAGGGATTCCGAATTCGAGAAGGGAGAATTTAATTAATACGGCACACACAAGAGACGTACGTCAAGGGTTTCCAGTACTGAAGGTTAAGAAGAGGTAAAATACCTTGGGATTTTATTTTTGAAGCGAAACGAGTTTTAGAAAAAACTGTGTTTTGATTGGGAAAAGCGCAATTTCGTGTGTTTTAGTTTGTGTACATGAAGCTTTATTTCTATTTCTTTATTCTATGTCACTAAAAATGAAAGTTCATGATTCAAATAGTTTCTGCATAAAACAGAGATACTTCACTCCAAACGAAAGATTTATTTGTGGAACTAATTATGTAGGAGTGTGAAAGGATAATATGCGAGGCGTTTTAGAAAAACTCGCATAAAAGCTTTTGCAAAACAAAATTTATTTTTAAATGAAAGAGCATGTCGGAATCTACACTGGTGTCCAAAAGCTTAGCATAAATTGTAAAATGCGAAAAACATGGAGTAAATATTCGTAAAATTATTCCAAATTTCTTGCGGATATTAATTGGGTGAAGAAGAAACATTGGGTTTATGCAAAACTTTTCAGTCGACTACGTCCTGCGCGAAACGCCGGCGCATGTCGGAACGCGGAGAAACCGATTCACGCAGCATAGGCAGTTCAGAAGAGTTTCGTGCAACTGCTGTGCGAAGGAACATTGTTAACCATCAAACAAGGTGAATGATGGCATAAAGACACCATTTGGACATGTTTACGAAAGGAAGAATTGCTGGAATGCTGTAATCCTCACGATCACAAACCGAAGTATCTTGAATTCTGAATGTGGACCAGTTTGCGATCTCAAGACTGTGGCAGAGGTTTCAAAGAACGTGAGATGTTACCCGACAACCAGTATCAGGTCGACCAAGAGTCACAACCCCTCGCCAAGACCCATATCTGGTTATAAGTGCACGACGTCAGAGGGGTAGTACTACCATTGTACTGGGTTCGGCGCTCACAGTCGCCACAGGAATACGAGTTTCGAGACAAACTGTTTACAGGAGACTCAATCATGCTGGCCTGTATGCCAGAAGACCAGCAGTTTGTATTCCCCTCACGTCTGCGCATAAACGCGCTCGTTTGAACTGGAGTTTGAAATATCAACATTGGAGTGTGGGAGAGTGGGCCAATGTGATGTTCAGTGACGAGTCCCGGTTTAGTCTGAGTAGTGATTCTCGGTGGGTAACGATATGGAGAGAACGTGGAACACGTTTTGAACCAAGAAACATAATGGAAAGACATCATTTTCCATCAAGGGGAGTAATGGTATGGGCAGGCATCATGATGGACGGCCACACAGACCTCCATTTCCTTGACACGGGGTCTGTGACTGCTCAAAGATACAGAGACGAAGTTCTTAAGCATTATGTTCGCTTGTTTCGAGGTGCTGTCCGTCCTGACTTCATATTCATGGATGATAAAGCGCCATGTCACCTAGCGGTGCTGATCAATGACTTCCTTCAAACGGAAAACATTCAGCGCATGTCATGGTCTGCGAACTGCCCTGATTTAAATCCTATCGAGCATGTATGGGATATGCTCGGGAGACAAATTGCAACCCTTTCGCACCCACCAAGCTCCGTTACAGAACTGAAGAGAGCTCTCGAAGAAGCTTGGAACCTTTTGAGCCCACAACTCATTCATAATCTCATAGCAAGTATGGTAAATGGCTGTGCAGCGTGCCTGGCTGTCAGAGGTGACCACATGCCTTATTAAACTGCAGCATCAGTAATTTATTTAATGTTTTCTTTCATTTTTTCCTTAAAGTGTGAATCCTTGCTATGCTCAGTTTTCTTTCAAACTGCTACTTTGGATAATAAAATTAATTATTATCATTCCTTTGATTTGCTTCCTTATTTTATAACCATTTTACACTTGCATAAAACGTTTCCCTCAATTCTGATATACAGTTCCTTCTTTATTCACATAATTATCAATTATACTTAATTTTTGGACACCAGTGTATTTTTCTACATAGTTTTCACCATTGTTCAGACATTTGTCATATCTAGAAACCAAATTGTCTATACTCTTTCCAAAGAAAGATGGGTCACCATTGAAGAGAGTCATTGTTAAACAGATTTTTGTGGAAACTTATCACTAAGCAAAATTTGTGAACCCTCTAATTTATGAATTTTCTCATCATTACCATCATCAAAAAACAGTCGGCTTTTCACTACGGGCCTCTTCATGAACATTGGTGCTCCCAGCATGGAATTGTCGAACCCACTTTCTCACCATTTCTCACTTTCACCATATATCTCAACGATTTGACAATGGATTTCAACTGGTTCAATATTGTTTGCATTCAAAAAACGTATTACAGAAAGCACTTTACCGTCGGGGGTTTCGGCATCGTCTGAAAATAAATAACCGTGTAAAAATAACGTAATTCGATAGTAAAATGGCATCATTGTACTGAAACTCAATAACAGACACGTGTGTTCAAAGGGTGAATTCCAACATTATCGTTTCGGTTACAGTAGAATGAAACGGTACTTATAGTTTCCAGACACACATCGTATAATTTTAAATATATGGGCTATAAAGGATTTGAATAATTTTAAAATGTTTTTTTTTAGTATTCTACTTAAAGTTAAAAAAAAAGTTGTTTATAAAGTATGTAACTCGTTTTGACAGTGCGTATTTGATTGAATCCATGGTTTTTAGTGAATTGTTAAATTTACTTTGAAGAACACTAAGAGAAAGAAGAAAGACCTAAAAGTAAAATTAGTTACAACATTATGAAAACATGCCTTTGGTTGTTTCAGAAACAGTTTTTACTTAAAATTATTTTCTGGAATTGAATTTCAAGGATCCATGTGTATTACGATATACAATGTTCAAAAATCTGATTTTACCAAACTTTGCACATCGATAGAAAATATGCGGTATATTTCAATATATAAGCCAAGTAATAGTATTGTATAATACAATAGTAATGTATAATTAATGTACTATACATTACTATTGGATTACAACATATCTTAAAAATAAAGCTTTATAAAATCGCATATTATTCACAAAAAAGCTATTCCTTCAAGTTGAGTATCTCGTATAATAGACATGACGAAATGTTCTGATATGAACGCAGCAATATCGTTTTGGGCAGTTTACCTCTAGGAAAAACAGCTGAAATTTCTCATTTTTACGAAAAATGTTAAATGTTAAAAAATTTTTTTTTAAAGAAGACAAGAAAAACCCGCTAGATAATTTTAGAAAAAAAGTAAAATAAATTGTATCATATCTCCTGAAAATCGTTCCTTTCTTATTTGAACTGATAGAGGCATTATTTATGAACATTGCATTTTGAAGTTACACGAGGACTATTGGTGACGGACCTCGTAAATTTGAACCTAGAACAAGTGGCAAGCACGACTCATAAGTTACACCACATCCCTTCTCCAAAGTTCCATTCCTGAACCTCTACAGATTTAACGTGACGGCAGGGACAGTGGTAACGGTAGTGAACGAGAACCGTACCAGACTATACTGTATGGTTTAGTGGTATCAGAAGACGAACCCACGACTCGACTTATTCAAAGCTAGCCATTCTGTCGCCACCATAACCACTCAAACACTGTGGTCCACATTCTTATTTGAAATTAATACCAAAAATACTTCAAAGAAGTTCTTTTTTTATACTGGGTGCTATCGAATTCAACCAACAAATTCAGGAGGTTGATAGTAGGCAGCTTGAGGGCGACAAACCACCATAGAACAGGGGGTCACAAACCACTTTTAGTTGTTGAGAATTGCGATAATAGTAGACACCGAGAGGACGATGAACCTGACAAGAGGAGTGAGCAAACGAATACGAGGATTTGGAGCATCGTGGTAGGGTTGAAGCACGTTCTGCAATTCGTTCTCGGGGAGCTGCTGCAAGTACTACCGGCCACTGTGCATCAGGAACGTGTGGTTGATGCACGACGGTCCAGGAGCACATTTTTCGATTGCGACACATAACCAACTGAATGCTGTATATCCCATGTTGGTGATGGCCTCCATTCTCACGGAACCTGAATTCATGCGATTTTTTCTCGTGGGGAAACGTGAAACCGCATGTATATGAGAAGTTGGTGACTACAGTGAAAGATCTCATCGTCGCTTCAGGTGATATCGTCAGCACACTGGGATGCATTATTTCGTATTGTAAACATTGTGGTAACCTCTAGTTACCCCTTACATTAGAACCCTCCAGTCTATCTGTAAACCTGGCTAGATGTGTAGGAGGAACTAAATAATCCACAGACATTATTCCAATCTAATTTGATTTATTAATTCTTATTAATGATTATGAAACAGACCAATACAATTCTAATTAAGGTATAGGAACTATGGTAGAGTGCAAATATCAGATACTCTAATGCGGGGATATTGTTACAAAACCTCAACTGAATCTAAGACAGCTTAAATACGCTCATTTACAACTACGTCGCACACTAATAATCAACTTTTACTTAATCAAGTGTACAGTACCTGAATCCTTAATGCATCGGATCCCTCACGGGAAACTTCATGCAATTTCTTTAGCTTGATCAAATGACGATGGTTCCACACTCTGTAATCTTTAATTCCATTACTTTTCAATCTTCACTAACTACTGCTACTTGCACACATCAAACGAATTAACTTCAGCTTGTCAACAACTACGTGTCAACAGATCACTTGCTTCACTCTACTTCACTTAACTTAACTTAACCTCTTTACTTTACTCTCTTTCAACTCGCGAAAACCGAATTTATATAATATTCCGTCATTTACATAAATCACGTTTGGTTTCTCGATGAAGGTTGGTTGAAATAATTATTTTGTTTTAAAGAAAAAAGAAGAAATTAGTTGAAACGCGTATAGATTCGTCCCAACATGTTTTACGTCTAATAAATGCATTTCCTACCCCTTATTGTCCTTTTTTATGCCACTCGTGGCATCACACCTTTCATGTTTTGTTGTTTTTCGTTTTTTGCAGGAAAAAATAAACATACGCCTTAGGTATGCTCAACAACACAAAGCATATCCGTCGCTTATTTCTCTAAAAATCAAAGCTTCCGAAATATGAATGAATCATTTCAATATTCGTAGTTCTCTTTTTATCCATTCCAGTCGCCTCCGCGCTGATTCCCTCGGCGGCTTTACCCAAAAGGGAGACACACGTTAATAGTGCGTGACGATTTAAATATCGGCTGACAGCCCACGCTCGGGTGATGGATGGCAAGCGATAAAAGTGACAAATTGACCCGAAAGTGGAAATATATATCACGACCAATGTTCCCCGGTACACGCGCGGAAATTGTGATCGTCCCATCTTAGTATGGGTGGTGGCTTTTTGCATGATCTGAAAGGGGACGTGAGGTGAAAGTAATATGGAGTTGAGAAGTTTTTTTGTTCCGAAATTTCTCTTTTGTTGTATGCAGAAAATGTATTAGGGGCCGTTTTGTATGAACGTATTCACTAGGATGTAGCATTTCAAAAAGCAGAGACATTTATGGCGATAAGTTTTGTTTTGTTGCACTCGTAAAAAGGATTAGAGGTAGTATTGTAAGGAAATGTAACGCTGTGCTGAATCTCCAGAGGATAATAGTGTCAAATTTTGTCTTCATAAATGAATTTAAGATGCGTGCAGAATATGTAATGTGCAGTCTCGCGAGGACTGCATTTCCTCTTAAAACTAAATTGGTTTTATTTGTAACATATAGAAAATCTTAACTACAACCGAGGAAGCATGATATCTAAAAGAGACGCAGAATATGCAGGGTGCTTACAAATTATTCGGGCAATATTGTAAGTTAACAACTTTCAAAATATTAAATTAAATTAACCCCTTTAAAATCAGAGTACTAGTAATATATCCTACATATATTTATAGATGGTGTTATATGTCACAACTGACACTATCTTTTAGCAGGTGACAAAAATTCTTTGTTCGACATTAAAATTCGAAAAAACGAAATGCTGTCTTTGGTTTCATAAAAAATCATTTTGCTGTGCAAGAATGATGAAATTGTGTTCGAGAATACCTGGACATGATACAGATTTTCTTTATGCCAATCATCAAAGTAAAAATACCAGGAGGGTGCACCTTGTCTCTACCACAACGACGTTACATCTTACCACAATAATCTTGTCTACCCCCCCCCCCGGATTTAAATGTATGGAGTTTTATATAAGTCCAGTTATACACCCAACGATTTCCGAAATTAAATTAAGGTTTTGCACAGCAATTGATTTGATCGACGGAGGCATGATGACAAATCTGTGATAAGAACTGATTTACTACTGAAACATTTCTAAAGTAACGAAAGGAAACCACACCGAACATTTGTGATAATGGTAAACTTGTATCCACATTTCTCTATCCAACAACAATATATCTGTAATTTTTCTTATCCAGTAAATTACATACAATAAATCATCAACGCGAGTCCGGAGTTACGGGATTTTCAAATCTCGTCCATTTGTCTTTTTATTATCCCTGAAACTTGGGCAATATCAGATGATAAAATCCAATGGTAAAGAGCAAAAAAATTCAATGGTACGAGATCTGGCGATCGGGGTGGCCCTAGAACTGGACTACCACGTTCGATACAGCAACCAGAGTAAGCGATATCCAGCCAATCTTTTACAGGAGCACCAAAATGCGCCGGAGCCCTATCGTGAACCATAAGACATTCACGCATCCTCTTTTATTCCTCTTCATTTACCGAAACTTTGGATCGTCCTGAAACAATTTTTTGATAAATTTTTATTAACTCTTAACAAGAAACCTGACAGTGCAGAGTTTGTGCACTATTTTAGGGACACCTTTTATAATTCAGTTGCTGAACTATTGATATATATGTGGGATTTCCACATAGACGGCACTATAGAGGGCGCTGGCGACGCGAGCCACCAGCGAGCGAACTGACTAGAGGAGATTAGCGAGCGAGAGGTCTCGACGAGGAGGTCAGAGCCAACGCTGCTAAGAAAAACGGAAAGCAACCGGGATCCAACTGGCCGTGTAGGGACCAAGTGGCCCGATGCTGGAAGGACAGTCACGTGGAGGTGACACATCCATCGCCTGAATTCAATAAGTTAACAGGAACTGTATAAGTGTGAAAAGACTGAGAAACTATAGTTGAATACGAGAAGAAGAAATTGTCTAAACGCTGTCAATAATATATCTGTATAGTAGAGTGTAGTACTGTAATTGTCCACATTAAACGTTAGTATTAGTTAAAAACAGTGTAATCAATGTGAATACCCCTAGAACTCCGTGTCATAACCCCACATATATATATTTAAATAATACGATTCTTTCATAAAGAAATAAACTAAAATAAATCAGAATCAGAAATGTATTTTAATTTTTCAAATTTATTCTAAAGATTTTCCCAAGGAATACGTTATACAGCATCTCATATAATGTTAAGATTCTAAATAAAAGTCACAACTGCGTAAATTGAATTGGAGCATATTTGCAAAATAATTCTAAAATCAAATTGTTTCAAAGTTTAAAAAAATTTTGAAGAATGAGAAATTTTCATAATGAACATTTTTACGACATGACAGATTTCTTTAAACAACGCAACGCAAGTAAATGTCACAAATACTATTATTTTATTGCTTGGAATTGAAGCAAGTTGACCGGGGGGGGGTGATTTTATACACGTGGGAATTAGATACACTTCTTTGAAAATTCTACTGAATCCCCTTAGAGATTTCCTTATCAATAAAACGTATTATTAAAGAAATTCAGAGTTTTCAGAGAGAAATGAGGTAGAAAGAGAAAAGTATACGATACGAGTAAGCAGGGTATTCTTGGGGGATTTCTTTAGAGTTAATGGAATGTACTTTTCAGATGTAAACAAAAATTTCACCGATTGAAATAACCGATTTGTAACAATTCATTGTGTCAGTGTGCTGCCAACTGCAGTTGTTTCCTCACTGTCGTGTCGTGGGGCTACGCAGAACCCTATCTTCCTGAAAGAGTACCTTCCTTTGACCGCTGCAACCAACAATCATGCACAGCAGATTCATTCTTTCCAAGTCTTTTTGCAATGCCATAGGAAGAAAATCCACCTTTTCTTGACCTCGTACGAACTCGGTGATTTGTTGATAATGGTTTCCTCTTTTAAAAGGCCTTTTTGATTAGCATCAACTCACTACATAAAATCTCAACAATTAATAACGATATACCACGAACTTTACAATGTGTATTTAAAGCAAATTTGATTTGCATGTTCTGTTTGGCTACTAGCGCCACACTTATGCTCCTTTAGATGCATTAACACGCCTACCAAATTTCCTTCCTTTTTCATGTTGGGATCTTTAACTCATCAAAGTATATTCTTGATGTATATTATTCAAAAATAATTTTATACATAATATTTTCCTTTCTTTTCTCTATGCAAAGATGTATAAATCTATTAACAGAATATTTTTGGTAAATCAGACAAACCGTAATGATTAAAAAAATTAAACACTATTCACAACTCCTTACAAATATATACAAAATACATAACAATTTTAGAAAAAACATATTTCTCCTCACTTTAGATAGTTAATTCGCTTTATTTAAAAATGTGTATAAGAATTTAATCTAATGTTATTGCATCCTGAGTACATATGAAAGACGGGAAATAGATGAACAGAAACATACTTAACAATCACAGAAGAATATAGACTTTATAATAAAAACGAGGATCCCAGCATAGAACAGAAGGGGTGTGCTGCTTTCCATTCGGTACGGGAATCCTTTTCAGGCAAAAATCCGACTTTTCCCCCCGAAGATACATCCATGCCTTATTCAGGATTCGAACCTGAGCTCACTCGATTTGAAACTGAGGGTCATAACCCCTCAGGCGGCATTTAATCTAATTTAGAAAACAAAAGAATAACAGCATTAAATAGCTTCTTATATATCTGCCACAAAAATAAAACATTCCACAATAATTTTTCGTTTTCATTATACTCCACAGAAAAATGGAAAAACCCCACAAAAGTAATTAAATACAATCCATTAATTCGTAGTTTTCTGTCGCTTAGGGATATAAAATTATCTTATATATAATGCCCTCAACTAATTACACAACTTTATTTTTATTATTATTATCTTTCTCGCGATAACTCTCTAAACCTAATACAGAATCTTCTTTTGATAAAAGAGCTCCAAAAAGTAATTCAATATATTCATTTCTTTACATCCGGGACTCATTTGCATGACAAAGGTTCAGATTGGCCCTCGAAGCTGCAGGAGAAGACGAGATTTACATATTTCATCTGGGATTTCCGTTCACAGAGAATGGATTGAGATATCTTCTGCCCCGAAGAGTTTTTAGACATGAGAGGTTTTGACACATTTTCCTTAGTATACTTCGGTTAATGAAGTCCGTGTTAATCCATTTCCGTTTTCATTTTAAAACGGGATGAAACAAAACAGAACTTTTGAGGAAGGAATAACACATTTTTTTAATAACTACCCATATTGAATACGAAGAAGCGAAAATGCATACGGCGTTGAATGAATAATCGGCGTTTAAATTAAATACAAATTAAACTCGAGGTCTTAGAGCAGGGGTGGGCAGACTTTTTTTTCCAAGATAAGGGCTACTTCTAATATTTTTAAGGTATTGCGGTCCACCCAGTGACGTAGGTGTGACCATTCTGTATTAAAATTGAATGTTTTCTTTTTTTAACACTTATTTTCGGTATTGTACCCCTGTATTAAAATATGGAAATTCTATATTTACTACAAAAACACAAGTAACACAAGATAGTTGAATGCTAAAACAACAATGAGCGAATGCTAGTCTGTGGAGGTATTCAATGCAGCGAGTAAAGAAGACACATGAATCGATGAATCTGAAACCAACGTATGCGCTTACATTTGTTCGCTACCAAGTCGGTGGGGCATGACATCAACACAAGAATCCAATCCCTTGAAAGCACGGGAAGAGCTGATCATCAACATTTATTCTCCTCTTCAGTAGGTGAGTTGAGAATTTCCCCCCTATAGTGGCAGTGAACTTGTTAAAGGTCATCGTTTGCTTCAAATGAAGGTAAATGTGTCTTCTAAACATTTATCGAATCATTTTCATTAAGTAAATACAGTTGCATCGATTCTGAAAAGACGATTCTAAAATCTAGTTGGCATCAGTGTTCCATAAATAGTTTCTAGTAGAAAGCGTGTCTTGGGTCTTAGTAAAAGCGGTCACCCCAAAATGTCTTGGCGGTTCACCGGTCGATCACAATCGACTTAATGCCCATCCCGGTCTTAGAGTAATAAAAAAATTTTACTGTGGCTACCTCTAAGTGTCCCTGTAAAATGACATTAATAAAACAAAATACAGATAAGTGTAACAAATACATATTACATATACGTTTCGTACGACATGCATACAAATATCACAGTTTTGTTTATATTAAATTACTAAATCATGTCTATTACTAAGAATATACAATTTGATTATAATCAAAGTCCTACTATCAAAATGTTGTAAAAAAACAGCCACTGGTCAGAGTAACTTATAACTTGAATTGAATATAGAAAAGAAAGGAGACAGTATGGGGGTATGAGAAAATAGTTCTAAAGTGCATTAATAGATAGAGCAGTAAGTGGCATAACGAAAGTATATTTGTTTCGAAAGTTGCCAAAGCCTTCGTAATTCGATTCAAAATGCACTTAATATTTTGAATCGAATTACAAAGGCTTTGGTACATTCAACCAACTGCCCTAATTAATGCGCAGGATATTTTCGGTTCTTTGACGGAAGAAATTAATCCTAGTCATCCAAAAGGTGTTCACTATTAATGAACAGCGATTGGGTCGTACTACATTGGATGGAAAATGTTTTATTGGGCCAAAATTCACACCCAAAGCAACAATGGAAACACCAATGAATTTATTTTCCTTATGCCATACGGTTTTCCCTTAAGCAGTGTTTCTTTTTTCGAAGCATTTTGAAAGTGGATATTTAAATATAACTGCCCTGTATAAAGCCCATATTAGTTTGTGAGTAAATTATATATTGAAGGATATTTTCCAAATTTAAGAAGACATGGTACGATTTAAACAGAAGTTTTTAGCTTAACGATTTTCATAATTTTTTCGTTGCCTCCTGTATGTAAGATGCAAAATAGATTTTGGGCTCAAAATTTCATGAAAAGCTAACCATTTAATTTTTTAAGGGAAAATCTTGAAACTTAAGAAGTGATTTTAAAATGTTACTCCTCCTACAAAAATTTACGCTCATATATGAAATCTGATTTACAAGTACGCTAAACTATGTATAACAAAATTTGGTTTGGGTTTTGTGTGATGACATGATTGGTATTCGTACAATACTTCTTTTTATGAATGCTTATTAAAAATTCCTTAAAAAATGTGTAAATTCTAACTTAAATTATTTTTTTTGAAAAAATAGGTATTTTTTTGATAGAAAAATGATAGAATATAAAAAAATAATTTAGACTAAGCAAATAAGATTTGATTTTTTGACAGAATTTGTTCACTGAATGGTATTATGTCTCCCTAAAGCTAAAATGAATTTTCAAATATTTGAGGGTTATTAATAATTGTCAATGGTAAATTTTTACATTTCATGTAATATCTTGTGTTATGTAATGCCTATTGTTTTTAAAGCACTTTATCAACTCTGAATGAATAAGATAATCATTATTTTAAAAATTTCTATTTTTTATTCAAACATAAAAATATAATTAAATATAAGTTGTTTATTACTCGATATATCTTTAAAGAAATTATTATGTTTCCGCGTGGTGGCTGTATTTTTTATTAATATAATGTATCCTAAGCCAATAAAGATGAATAAAATGATTATTTTTTTAAAAATAAATTTATTTTAAAATTTTATTTATATAAAAAATTATTTTAGTTTGAAGCCGTAATACAAAATAATTATTTGCAAAAAACTTTGTATTTTTTTTCGAATTTTTTTTAACATTAAACAGAAAAGTGAATAAGTTATAAAAATTAGAAAGAAAAAAAACCATTCTATTTTTTATTTAATCTTTTTAAAAATGCTCGGAGAGCAAAAAAAAAATAATAATAATAATAATAATTAAAACATAATTTTCAAATTTCCGTAATTACATTTTGTTCTACATTCTTTTTTTAAGCTTCAAGTAATTTGTATGTAATGCTTGACAACAAACCAAATTTTTTTATGCATTTTGAAACGTTATTTTGTACAAAATACACACATATCAACTTATCATCACTATTTACATGGTAAAACAAGTCGATATTTTATATAGTTTTTTTTTTATTTTTGATTTATTGTTCTGTGAGATAAAAAAAGGTTACGCAATCCTACAGTTAATTAGTTGGTCTATAAATAATTTCAATTCAGAAAAAGTAAATTAAAATAAACAACTGTTTGGGTTAAGATTTCCCAAGGCCCTTGGAGTGATTTATAAATTCCATTTCGAATTCATTTGCACCGATGCCGTTACGTCAAGTAGTCATTGTAAAAGATTACAAAGTTACAAATGACGTAGAATAATTAAATTATGTTTCAGAATTCCATCATTACACATAACTATTACTAATTTTCTTTTGTCATTTGAAATGAAAGTGAATCATGGTTTATTTAAATAGGAAATGTTGACTAATAGAAACGTTCCAATAGTTCTGGATGTTCAAAAGCGATTGAATTCAATGCTACTAAATGTTTCAGGAGTAATAATTGATATTTTAGAGAAAAATGTTACTTTAAAATATTTTTTAAATTTCTAAGGCTTTTTAGAATTTCTAAGGCTTCTTTTCTTCACAATTTTTTTTCCAAGTACCTTATAGTATACTACATAAAACTGTGCATGGTTTCTTTCTGCTGCTGCTCCTCAATTTTTTTGTAGTTAAACTTCCAAAAATTCTCAAAATGCAATAATTTTGTTTTTAAATTTTTTAGAAAAAGTACTAAACATGTTTGAGCTAATTCCATGCGCAATTTTACAAAACATACATTTCAAAACATGGATAAGAATTTCAAACCCATACTTCAAATATCAAAAAAGCCTTAGGTTTTTGAATAATATACTGTACAAAAATATACAAAAATTCAACATGGAGAAAATGAATTTCAAGTTTTCATTCCATGAAAAGCATGATATAATATTCATCGAAGAGTCGGAAACTTTTTTGAAATGTTAATTAGCTTGTTTAAAACTGCTTACCATAAGAAATTGCAAAAATGTAAAACAATTAAACAGTATACTGCCATAATGAATATATAGAAGAAAAGAATGAAATATCAATATTGCATAAAATTTTATCTTAATAATTATAAAATAAATAAATACACAAACTTTTTTACAAGTTTAAACTGTATTTTGGAACCATCTATTGTTTATACATAAATCATATTATTTTCTATTATTTTTATAAATTATATGTAATTCAATAAGAAAAATATATTTAAAATTAAGGATAATTAAATTGAATTTCTGAAAATTATTTCACCTTTTCTAATGATACATTCCCTTAATATTGTACAATATAAAACAAGTAGATCAACATGTTACAGGAACTTTATATAAAAAAAGTATTTATTAAAAATTGTAATGTAAATTTTTAATATAGTACATATTTGCATTAATAATAACTTGTGATCCAAGTGTCGCATACCCATGCACATGTTTTTTATTGCGTGATGTTATTTTTATAAAAGTTTTAATTTTTTTGTTTGATGCTTAATATAGCAACTGCTGAAGGTAACTTTTTAATATGCTGAAAGAGCTCTCAACACTTGCTACAGTAACTGCAACTTAAGAAAAAGTATTAAAACAATTAATACATGTAGAAATAACTCATTATATTTATTTAGCATGTATTGCAATATATCTTGTGTGTTATTTAAATCTCTTACATTCAAAATCAAATTCTGTTGCTAACTGATTTCATCTACATTTTTGTTGTAAACTTAACAAAAGTCTTGTAACTTTTTTCTAATTCATGTTTTTCGCAGGTTTTTAAATCAGAATTAATATTTGGTATACTTATATAAATCTATTCGCGTAAAACTGTATCAATATTGCAGTGTTATAGAAGTAACATGTAAATTCCTCTACTGTTTTTTTTTATAACTTGCTAAGTGATGCACAATTCTATTTTTAGAGGGTTTTTTTTTAAAATTTTGTTTACATATGATAAATTAGCACAGGGTCATATTTATTTATTCTATTTAAACTAAAAAAAATTCCATTATTAGCTGTTCATATTATTTAATGGTTTCCACAAAGTGGGAGATTATTAAATGCTAAGAATTGAATGACAAGTCTTTGAAATATCAATTTGAGAGTCGTTACATTTCCTTATTTATAAAAACTTTGCCATGCTCAATTTTTGTTATTTTATTAGAATAATTTTAGATATCTTCATATGTATAAAGTATTTACATGTAGTACATTGTAAAAATAAAATTCATTTTCATCAAAGAACTGATCGCCAATGAAATAAAATATTAATTTGAATTTCTAGTTTAGGTAGGCAAACTTGACGCGTAAATGTAATATATTTTATAGACAATTGTTACTTTTCATCTCTAAATGCTGGAAAAAATGAGAAAAATCATGCATTACATTTTTGATATATATAAATTCCCACCCGTGTGAAGAACGAGTATACCAGCGAGTATAGCATACTAGTACAAAGGGGGAAAAATTAAGAACTTTCTGTAGTATTGATAAAGCAAACCACAAAATTACAGGATCATTTCAAATATCTTACACTGGTATAAGCCACACTATTATAAATATGCAATTCATGAAGTTGTAAAAAAAAATTTCATCAGTGGATAAATATATATCAAATACTTCCCTATCAACTCTTAATATTTTATGTACAAAATTATTTTAAAAAGCATTGTAAAACAGATACATCTATAAAATCCATAAATCATTAAAAAATATCCATAACTACGAGGGGTGAGCAGAAAAAAAGGTTAAAAGTCGAAAAAAAAAAATATTTATTTACAATAGACAGAAAATACAAAAAGGGAATTAAGAGGCATATTCACCTATCACATTTCGTCATAATCACCAAGTCTATTTAGGCATTTATCACAGAGAATGCAGAACCTACTTGTTTAACCCTCTTAGCGGTTTGAACGTCTTTTTCCGCACGTCTAGAGATGCTTCGAAAACGCACCACACGTCTTTTTCTGACTTCAAGAGAGTGCTTCAAAAGCGGGTAGGCCGTGTTTTTCTGAAATCCTTTCCCCTCTTTTATGGTTTAACACCATGACAGATAATTAGGGAGGGTTGCGACGACACAATGGTCACTGACAGGAAGTTTTATTGCTCTCGGGAACCCTGCGTTTTGACCCTGAAGCAATCGTAAAAAAGTTGGGAAGAATTTCTTTAGACCCCTTAGTGAACGAACTATAAGTTAGTGTTTGTAATTTAGCTTCATTTGAGATATTATTGCGTTTGAATTAAATAAATTCTTTTTGTACTTTTAGCAATTTAACTTTTTTTTCTCAAGTTTTGAAAATGTTCCAACGTATAAATAAAATATTATATAACTCACTTTTGATTTTATATTAATTTGAAGTTTTAATAAGTTGGGACTGTAATCTGCTATTTTATATAGTTGGAGAAATAACTTTTTAAGTATATTCTCTTTGCTTGATTAACTCGTATTATTTTCTTCATCTTAAAATGATGAAACGGAAAATTAAGTTTTTAAACTATATAAAATCTCTATATAATATCTAGAACTATATTTAATTGCTTTCATTTTTCTTCTCTTAACCAATGTTTTCAGTTTTTAAACCATGATTATTTCATTATAAGGTGTCAAAAAAGTTAATAAGAAACCGAACGCTTCAAAATTTAAAACCTTTTAAACTTTCCAACTACTAAAAATGAATAATTTCTAAACTTTTGCATCAAATTATTTGTAAAAAATTCTTAAGCTTTCATAAAAATAATAATGGAAAAACTAATTCAGATCCATTATTTTTTTTAAATTTTAAAGCCAGATGTTCAGGGCGCGTATTGTTACAATACACCAAATTATATTTGAATTAAAAAAAAAAAATGCTTGAGTTTCAGTTTACTTCAGAGAAAACATGAATGAGGGGTTTTTTATACCAATTCATTTTTTTTGACCTTGAATATTTTGAATAAATAGTAATTAAAAATATTCGGATGCATTTACAGTTGACATTTACGCATATAAATAAATATAAAGATCAATTTTAAATTTTTTTAAAACATTTGTTCATGCAAAATTTCTAAATATTTATTTTTTTAAAGCTAACTGAAGAACAAGTAATTAAAATCTGGATATCTATTATAATTAACATTCAGAAAATATCCAGATTTTCATACAAAACTAGGAATTTTATATTAGAAATTGTATTTGAAATTTCAGAAAAAAATATTTATGTATCGTGCACATACTCAGTTAAAAATTATTACCATAAGTACTAACAATTCTTCGAATAAAATATTAAATTAAAATTTTAACATAAGAATCTTAAGCATTTTAATGCATTTCGGTTAAAACTGTATGTTAAGAGCAAAAATTATGCTGAAATATTTGATGAATATACAATAAATTTTTAAGTAGAAGCAATACTGAGAAGCTAAAACACAGGAATGAAAAATTATAATAATTACAAATACAAAAATAAGTCTTGCAGTTTTTTCATACATTTTTATTAACACGAATTGGGAATTGATTTCCAATATACTTTGTTGTGTTTCACAATATTTAAGGTAACAAACCATAGTCCTTCAGATATATTTGTTCTACTTTTCGTAAGCCGTACTCCTATTAAAACTTGTGCTTCCGAAATACACCTTTTTGTAATCTTAAGAAATTATATAAACTATAACGGTTAATTTTAATTTATGCAAATTATTAAATGTTCCTATTTAGCCATTTCCGTCCAAACAGTTTACATGAAAAAAAATATTCGGATTCACCCATTCATTAGGAAATTGTATGATTCCAGCAATAAGTTTTATTTTTTACCGAATAGGATTGCGTCACTTCGGGGATACCTCTAACAGAAACGTTTATATGCTATCAATTGCAATTAAACATTTTCCCTTCAATTGTGTTTATTTCAGAAAGATCTTTGATTTATATTTTATTCATGCAATACAAGATTTAAATAAATTACTTTTTTCTTGTCAAACGTATTTGCTTAATAATATATAAATTTGCGTATTATATTAAAATTTTGAGCTACCCAAAATTATATGTTTTTGTTCCTCTAAAACTCTCAGTATTTTAGAAATGGTCTTACAATCCGTGTACGGTTTATATGTTCTAAAATGAAAAATATATTTTTATAACTGAATTTTTGTGCCTCGTTTATAAAAATAAAATATTGCTTTGGGCTATAGCTTATAAATGTACTTAAATAAGTGGAGGAACAGTATTTTCACATAATATGAATATTTTTGACTGGAGTAAGTCGGATATTTATATTTCAGTTTCTTCACAATTTGAATAAAAGTTGTAAGCAATTTTTGAAGAGGATATTGAGTATAAACTCCTTGGCTATTTAAAAGTAAAAATGTTTTATTTTGATACCCCACAGCTCACATTCTAAAATAAGACTCATTTACAATCATATGATCAGCTTTGGTGATATTTAAATTTTCAAAATACTCTACATGTACGAAACATTCTTTCCCAAACATACATCACATCACATTCTCTGTCTTTTCCACAGCAGGCATTATTTTCTTTATACTCAAAAAATTAAATACAGCATTCTGAATGTTATTTTTTTTTTAAAAAATTAATATGAATACACTGCGGAATTGTCGGTTAGCTTCACTGAGCAAAATTGTTTTAAGTGTACTGTTTTGAAAGACAAAATTAATTGGGAGAAGTTTTTCTCTCATTAGAATTTGTAATGATTGAATTGTGTGAAAGTTGTATTTATCGGTGAATTTTCCGTTTAACACTAAAGAAACAGAAAAATAAAAATTAAATTTTAATAGAAAATGGTTAGAAATACTTTTACATTTTGAAGAAAAATATATTCCCATTAAAATAAAAATAAAAAATTTGACTAAATTTGCTTTTTGCTCCGTCACAAATGCCTATGTAAAGAAGGTATTTTTGCTTAGTACAAGTTGTTTGACTATGAAATAAAATTTAGATTTTTTCCGAAAAATTAATTTAACATAAAAACATCATTTATAGGATTAAAATATATATAAATTAAAAGTATTGAAATCCCTCTTTATGTTACTTTAAATTTAAAATATAATTGAATAGAGGAAGATTGATTTCATTTCATAAACATAATCGTCGTATGTAACGATACTGTCGCGAACGAAACGAATTTTGTAGTTCAATTTCAGTGGCGCTGTAAGCGCATTCCTTTTTGTTTTGTTTTTGCTTCTGTATTATGATTTGATCGGTAGTAGGAGTAGTACGAGTGGAGCCCACTCGAACAGACATGTATCAGTTAGCAGTTTTCCTTCATTAAATCTTTTTTATATCAAAAAGGACTCTGATTACTCATAAGAATAACAGATTGTATTTTAGGTCGAGCTCATCCCGGGCAATCGAAGAATAAGGTAAGTGATACCTTTTTCTTTCTTAGAATTTATCGAAATTGAATTGAACTTTGAACTCTGATTGTTTTTCACAGATACTTTATATATTCTCTTATTGTTTAAAAAGAGAGAGAGAGATGATCACTTTTACTCTTTTTTACATAGTTACTTTTTAAAAGAACATTACGATGTATTTGTGTTTTCTTAGTCTCATATTCCACAAAAAGTACAAGGTACTTTTTCCTGGCTCAAATCATTAGTCCAAAATAGTTTATTTTTCTTAAATTAATTTTTTTTAAATTTTGTTTTGTTTAAAATAAACAAAGTATTTTTCAACTTTTGTAACAAGTTTCTTTCTTTCGAGTTTTTAATTTTTGTTTAACTCTTCACTTTTATTGTGACCTAACCGATCAAACAACCACGTGGACCCGCTTTTTCCACCCAAAATTCGCACAAGGCAACGTCACAGCTGTGAACGAGTTTTATCCCGGTTTTAAAGCAACAAAGAGGCCGAACTGAGTAATAAAATCTTCCCCTGTAGACCTCCCGCGTTCTTTAAAGGGGAAAGGAATTAAATGCGTTGCACTTTCGAAGGAATTCTCAAAAAGAAGTAAACGCTTTCGGAATGATTTTTCAGGACAAGGACGAACACTCAGAGGGTTAATCCGTCTAGGTAGAAATCAGGTCCTTGTCCATTGAGCCAGTCGCAGTACAATATCGCAGCACATCAGAAAATGATATACTGCGTGCTACCATAGCTCAATCCCAGCTCTGACGAGATTTCAAGCAGAGTTACCCGTTGATCAATCTAAGTAGTTTCTTCAATTCGTGCCGTGGTGATTTCTGTCCTTGCAACATGTTGTCTGCTCATTGCAGATGCGGACACTTTTAATTCATAAAAATCATATCACGGCTCGCACTTCCAAACGATAACAATTTACAAAGAGTCTTGCCATTCCAATCTGCATCGTCCTGAACCATCTGGCATTTTCACTATCTACCCGCAAACCAGCTGTATACCAAGTAGCACGATCTGTCTCTACTTTTCCAGAAACCATCTTTGTTTTCCGTTGGAACATAAACCGTTGCAAACACCTGCTTGCAAAATGTTGGAGTGCCTCCAGCAAGACAAGTGCATGTTGCACTTATAACCTTAAGTTTAAAACAAGTATTAAATATTAAAAAGAAATAAATTCTAAAATTAGATTGTAAATTTATATGAGTTTTCGGTATTTATATATATTAGTCTACTGATTAATATAAATGTTGAAAGATTTGTGCCAAAGTTAATTTACAGCTTAATTTATATTCAATTATTTTATCAGAGACCATAATTTAAAAAAATAAATTATATGAATGAACATTTTAAATAAGTGAAAATTAACAGTTTTTTTTTTATATAAAAACACATCATAAAGTGCTTGATTTAAAAATACTATACCTTATAAGAAAAATTAGTAACAATTTGGGAGAATCTTAATGTAAACACAACATTTCTCCATATTGAATTAAGTTTTAAATGAAAAAATTTACATTTCTTTATCAAATGGTTTGGCATTTCTTGCCTTTACTTTTAATGTGTTGGAATCAAATTAGGATTTACTCATAAATAGCAATAACTATGTAATGACTAAAGCTTAATAATGCATATTCATTAAAATAGAAAACAATGCAATTGATATTCAATGCTACTCTAAAAAATAAGAATCAAATTATAAACTTATCATTGATAATGAATGCGATGGAAAAGTAATCGTCTGTACTGTTTGAAGAAATCTTTATGTTTTTTACACAGTTACACAAAATACATCTGGCGGCTCTCGCGCGCCCTCTTACGGAGAAAATAAGAAGGCTTAAAAAAGGTTACAACATGCCTCCCACCTTGAAATATTATTTCAATATACATGAACAATATAAAGTTATTTTACATGAATACATGAATGAAAATTTAATATTTAAGTAAACATTCACAACAATGAAGTATATATGCATATTAAAATGAGCTACAAATAATAAAATTATAGATTTAAATTGCAACAGACTTAATTTTGTTATATTTCTTTTAAATATGCCATCTGATGTTTTGACAGTAACAACCCTGACTATATTATCTAAACCAGGATGCAATTGAACAATTCTACCCATTTTCCATTTAGTAGGGGTAAATTGTCCTCTTTTATAAGGCACAAGTCATTCAACTGAAAAATTTTTGTTGGCAGAAGCCATTTCGGCCTTTGTTGCAATCGAGATAAATACTCTTTGTGCCAACGTTTCCAAAACTGTTGAACTAGTTTTTGAATTTGTTGCCATCTAGTAAGATAAGAATGACTTGAGTCAATGTAATTAGGTTCAGGAATACTTGTCAAAGGCCTTCCAATAATGAAATGACCAGGCGTTAAGGCTGATAGGTCGTTAGGGTCATTAGATATGGGCGTTAATGGTCTGGAATTAAGACAAGCCTCTATTTGAGTTAGAAACGTTTCAAACTCTTCATATGTTAATTTAGTTTCTCAACAACACGTTTTAAGTGATATTTAGTTGACTTATTCCAGCTTCCCAGAGACCACCCATGTGTGGTGCACCTAGAACATTTAGATGCCATTTAATACCATTATCAGTTAAAAATTTACTAACATTTTGATTATAATATTCTGATTTTGCAAGCTTCTCAATTCCATGAGTTTACG
>BMAO01008144.1:120188-143343 GCA_019973975.1 Trichonephila clavata
CCCTCTGGATAGCATTTTGCCAATAGCTCGACACCTGAGCCTCTCAGTCCGCTCGGACCTAGTTCATTCGATCCCTTTGCATCCATTGTATATTCTCACAAAATTTCTTGCTCATGGGGTCATTCGTAGTATTTTGTTTCAACGTTTTAATCTTCTTAAAACTTTTAAATTTGTAATCCTTGGAATGTAGTTGAGTCTCTGCTTTGAAATTTGAACCACAGGTTCCCCTCGGCGAGACCCATCCATTTATCTACGTAACCCTCTATTTTTCTTTTTTTATAAATAAACTGCCTCCCAGGAAGGATTTCATTGTGACTAGTGCTGTCACCTTCATATTACGTGGATATTTAAAGTATTAAAGTTGCTAAGGGACATTAAGTATATATCTACCATGTAAAGTAATATTAAGGAAAAACCATTATATATAATGTGGTTATTTAATGTATTCTCCTCAAACGCGCGACTCTTGTCCCTTCCCTCTGTTGTCTGACTGGATCATCCTCATTATAGTGTTAAATTGATTTGTGTTTGAGTCGATTAAAGTGATGAATAAAATAATTGGAAATATCATGTCGAATTCCCTTCACTTCCTTCCACCACTTTCAGCTGAATCAAAGGTAGAAGGGAAGTACGTAGGTATCGTGTATGTGATTAGGGAATAAACCAAAAAGAGTAATTACGCAATATATTCAATAAAAATGAGAATGTTCCATCATTAGTTAATAAGTATTGTGATTAGACAATAAACAAAAAAAAGTAATATACAATATTCACTGCAAACTATACATTAATATTCAATATAGGAAAAACTACGCATATATATGTACGATGAGGAAAACAATATATGTAGAGGATGGTGCGCTGGCAATAAGCAAACAAGAATACTAATTCAAAGTAAAAGAGCCTGCATTATCATAGTTAAATAAAACATGGAATTTTGCAAAATAATCAAAACCTTTAAACTTCATTTTGTTCAGAGCAATAAGTTAACACTTTTTACAATAGTGTTTTGTTAAATAAAAATGTTCATATGGAAGACAGCTAATACATTCATTCTGAATAAAATTTTTATCATAAAATGGTGTTAAACTAATTTTATTTTGCTTTACAGTTTCAATTTTATGATGTTTTGTTATATTTTGTTGTTGACGCTTCAAAAAAAGTTGATTATTTAAAACTGATTCATATAAATCAGCGGTGAATCATCTTACTTGCTCTTTCTTCACACTTTTTGCTGTCTTTTTTTTGTTCCATCACCGTAAACCAAGAAGTACATTTTGTATTTTAACCATTTAACAGTTTCTTAAAGCATATATTTTGTTAAAATTTTTTTAATGAAATCAGAGTTTTGTTAACTCAAAGCAGGAGTCAGAAATGTTATAAATATTGAATTTAAAGAAATATATTAATTTTTATTTCCATTTAAAAAACATTTTTTTCCTTAAAATTGGCTTTTCTTCGAAGAAATAAGTGAACTCAAAAGAACATTTTACAAAAATCTACATTATTTAAAAAGATAATATTGTTCTTACAGTTGATTATTCTCTTAAAATTATGTTTTTGTGCGGTAAATTTTATTTTGAAACAGGGAGACAAGCATAGTCTAATATCACAATCGGGACAAAATACCGTGTTTCTTTTTTCACCCATTTTCCAAAATCGACCCTTTTCGACTAACACACAAAACATTACCTTGTTGGTCTCAATTTTTTTGTCGGTGGAGAAATCACTTCTAAAAAGTTTCATTTTGTCAATCGTAAAAGACTGGAAAAAAATTCCTGGTAGTTCTTTTTTCTCATTTATCTTCCCATATCTTTCTATAAGGCGATCAATAATATTAAGCCTGAAATTCAAATGAGATAATTTTCCTCCCCGTTTCTGATATAAAACAAAAGTATTCCACAATGATGTATCTAAAAGATGGAAGAATATTTTTTGTATTATTTCTTGCCTCTTTTTTGTTATTGGATAATTTGAGAGATGCTGATCTATTCTATCTCACCACTAGAGAAGTCCGATAACAAACATTCATTACTTCCAGAATCATTTACAAAAATTTCAGACTCATTATTTGAGTCAAAATCACAATTATTTCTGTTATAAGCCTCTCATAATCACTCCTTTGTCATCTATTTTAAACTCCAAATTTAAAAGAAATAGTGTCCGTAGCTTGCGTTGCACCGATCTAGTAAAAAGAAAATTCCTGTCTTATCTAGTTTAAAAGAATGCAGTAAAACCACCTTGAAACCGGCTTAGACATTTTTTTGTAATCCTAATGTTACTCGACTATTAAAGATATCTGTTTGAAACATTGCACACTAAACAAGCAAAAAATATGGACCAATCAGAGGCTTAGAGTAGAAAAAAGTGTTACCCGAGCGGCACTCGGCAAAACTGGAAGTGGTTAATGCAATTAACTCTTTTATTGGAAAGGTAGTTTCATATTTTAGTGAGCCTGAAGCACCTTTATTCTGAGAACTAAAAAGTTCGTGGCCAGTGGGAAAATAGTTTAAATCTCTGATGGAGTTGAATGTAGTTTTTAGATCAGTATAAACGTTAAAAGTTCTGATATCTAAATAGAGACAGCCTGTTTCGATACAGTAGACTGCATTTATTTTGATAAAAAACTTTTAAGTAATTATAATATAATTTATACATGCGTGATGTAGAAAGCTTAAGAATAATGAAATCGATATGTATAGGTTTGTCGAGGCATAATTTTTTTTTATCATTTTAAAAACTGAAAATTCTTTGTGTTAATTATCTAAAAATTTTCGAGTAATGGACTAGAAAGTTTTTTTTTTTTTTGACATGGTCTCAAAGTAAAGGCACCCGCAATTTTGAAGTTTCTTGGATTTTGTAAACATTTTCCAAGCCATGCGTTATTATATGCTTAAATAGTTCTTTCTCCTATTCGTGTTTTGTTGGATTATCTCTTATTATTATTAAACGATACATAGGGTTTTAACCAAGGTTCTTATTAACGTTAAACGTAAGACATTACGAATTTTTTGTAGAACCTTACCTTTTTATTAGAAAACTTTAAATTTAAATAATGTACTACGTAATTGTATTTTGTATAAAAACACTATGTGAGTTTGTGATTTTGATTCGAAAGTTTAAGACCCTGATTTTTTAACAACTTTATTTGGTATGGGGAAAACATATCAGTAATCTCAGTATGTTCTGGTGCTAGTGGAAAATCGTGTGAATCATACAGTTTGGATGGGTACAAGAGATCAACATCTAAAAAGTATTCAACGTTATCCTTTGCTGATAATTCTAAAACATTTAAATCTTTTATTTCAGATTTAGATAAATATTTGAAATTACCGATAAGAAGAAACTGGGTCATTGTGTAGCCATGCAAATTATTGACATTAACTACTCTAACGTATGACTCTTCACGTTTTTCATCGAATGATTCGGTAACGAAGCGATTATAAGAGCATGAATATCTCTTTCGTACATAACATATTCCACCACGAATATTATTTTCAATCCTCAGATACATATTTTACCATCTTTAAATAATTCTAACTCAGTTTTCGTAGAATTTAATCCCGCGTTTTAAGTTAAGTCTGCAGCTGTAATGAAGTGACATGGGTCTAAATTGTAGTAAGCCATGCACTTTTGACTAAAGGAAGTGAAAACTTAAAATAGCATCTAACTGTTGATACAGCCTTAAGTAATCCCCAAAAATTTTGCAACGGAATGATCTGAATATTAACTATGCGAAATTATATTCATCGTTTGTGTTACATGGTATTACGTCTATTTGTTAAAGCATTATAGAATGCTTCTTTTACGGGTAAACAAATTTCATTTAGTACAGCTGAACTTGCAAGATATGAATAATCAAATATTCCTTTCCATTTTAAGAGAAACTTGTTTTTTTTTTCATTTCAATAAAATTCATTGAAAATAGCAAATGAATAATTCGATATCTCACTAAGTTTTCTACTAAAGTAGCAAGAGGCGTACTCAGAAATTGTAAGCTATCGAGAAATTTAATGTGATCAATTTGAAACGTAGTGAATTTTTGTGAATTAACAGGAATTATGCTGATTGATTTTGCATATTTGCTACTCAATTTTGGAACTATCAGGTGGGAATCATATTCTTTTAAATTATGTATTATCACATTTTTAACAAAAATGTTGTTCTGTATAGAAGGTTGCATTTATTGTGTACATAACCTCTAAAGACAAATGTAAAAAAGATTGGGATCTCTTACTGTCTTATCGGTTTTTAAATTTTTTTTAGCACCGCAAGGTTTATTGCATCTAGCCATTGGAAAATTCTATGCAT
The DNA here is from genome assembly GCA_019973975.1 of Trichonephila clavata. Classification (NCBI taxonomy): domain Eukaryota; kingdom Metazoa; phylum Arthropoda; class Arachnida; order Araneae; family Nephilidae; genus Trichonephila; species Trichonephila clavata. Next base: position 124,500 of record BMAO01008144.1, read on the forward strand.
TTTATCGAGTAATTCAGAACATAATTGCTTTAATTTGTGAAAGAAATTTTCAACTGCGTCGTCTCCACAATAATGGTGATGAAATTATGAGATAATTAAAATCTAAACAAAGTATACGAAAACTATATGTATATGTTGTGTGTTACTTATGTCACCTGTCTGACGTAGTCAGATTGAGGCCCACGAAATTCATCATGGCAATGGGCTAGAGAAAAGTCTGTCATTAGCCTAAGCTTTTGAGCTCATGAAGGTGACAGCACGATTTGCGACACCATTCAGATCCACAGATTTAACGAGCACGTTTTCTGTTTGTACTCGGCGAGTATTTAAAAGCATCGGGCCAGGCCTTTCGGTCTGGCGTCCGATGCTCTAACCACTAGGCTACCCACGGCCCCGGACAAGTTGTTCTACAGCACATGTAAAACTAGGTGTAAAACTGGTAATGTGTAAACATGTAAAACTGATTCTTTGCATGCTTGTTGAAATTGGAATTAGCATGCACTCAAAATCACTGTAAAAGGAAAATGGATGGTAAGAGGATTTTGCGAAATTACCAAACTTAATTACATTTTCTCCTCTAGTAGACATTGTAATTCTTTGAGCATCGACTTTTTAACAAAGTGACTTGTGTAAATCCGGAGTTGTTTGATGTTAAAAATGCTACTAAGCAGTTTTCACAAAATTTGTGAATGCCTTTTTTGTCTTTATAGACTGTTAAAAAGTAATGACAGTTATGGAATAAAAGATTCATTTTAATTCCTGACATTTTACTTACATACAGAGGGAATATTTCTTTGTCAAAGCCATATAAATTTATTTTAAGAGCGTTGATTTTTTCTAAAATTTCTTTATTTTAAAAACCCCTCTGGAAATTGCAGAAAATGTATGTTTCATTAGTGGAAAATTTTTTTTATATTTATTAGCAATAGCAGAATTATTTTTGCAGGGATATAAAGCAGCAACAATGCAGTGCAAGAAATATTTGTTATTCTTACATTTTATGTTTGGAAGAGATATTTCGTTTTTTAATTGTTGTGACAAATAGGCATTGACACAATCGCCTCGATTTCCTCGATTGTTTTGGATATGAATATCGATATACTGAATTTTTTATAACCCAGCCACTACCGTTTTTAATACAATCGTCGATGCCATTTTTGATTTTGGAAAAAGCGTTGACGATGGGTTTTTAAATTTGATATCTTGAAAGTATTCTTTTTGCTTTAGAACAGAAACCAAAAACTTGTGTAACTTCTTCACTGTCTACTTCACGTTTAGAAATTACATTTAAATACAATATTAAACGTAATCTTAAGGATATGAGCTATTAATTACATTAAAATTATGTTACCTTGAATCTCTGTAATACATCAGGGTCTTCATCGTCTACTATGGCTCGATAGCTACGCATGCAGCCTCTAAATACAGATCTTATGACATTAAACTGCATTGTAGATACATTTAATAATATATTAAATTGAAATCAACAAAAAAAATTTCAATCATTATTTTTAAACATATTCATGCTGTTTTAGATTTTATGCTCTGACTCTTTCAACCTTCTACATATTTCTATTACTTGAACTAGGGTTTACATCCCCGGGATCCCGAAATCCCGGGACCCAGGTGGTTTTTTCCAATCCCGAGATCCCGGAATTAAAATAACTAATCCCGGGATTTAATTTTTGTCTGAATTATATTTTGAAAATTTTTTTTCCAAAGTATTGTGATTCTGGTATTACATTTCATGTATCTTATTTACTTTTTTTTGTAATGTATGATTTTAATGTCAGTTTTGAACCTTGCAGGGTTCGAGATGGGTGTGTATGTAAAACCATGAAATTTGATATGTTTTCTCTTATTTTCTTCTGTAACTTTCTCCCCGTCGCGAGTGGGATCAGAAAACAGACATTTCTCTCACCCTCAGGATGTCCGATGTCAGCTAACTTGGACAGAGGCATTTAGAATTTTTGGAAGATATCTAGTAGGGTTTTCAGCCCGGGGGTCCCGGAATTCCGAAACCCCAGGAACCCGGTGTTTTTTTCAATCCCGGGATTAAAATAACTAGTTCTAGGATTTAATTTTTGTCTAAATTGCACTTAAAAACTTTTTTTCTCATAAAAATCCCATTGCATTAGTAACAGCTCATGCAACTGGATCTTCAATTTCAAATGAGGTAACACTTGAAATTAATTCCCATTCTGATTCAATAACTGGATCAATTTATAAACAAAAACCATTAAGTGTAGCAGAAAAACTAAATAAAGTTATCAAAGAGGTATATGCACCAATGTAATCTATTACATTTGAGACACAGGCATCAAAAATTCAAAAAGAAATGTCTCTTTTTTGAAAATGGAGGGAGACGTGGTGACTACCTGAAAAGAACATACTCCTACTTAATGACGATAATACCTACTAGTAAAGAATCCGAACGTGCATTTTCTTCTGCAGGACAGTTTGTAACAAAAATAAGAAGCCGTTTCAACGATGAAACACTGGACGAGCTGTGCTTTTATAAGCTTATTTACAAGAACACAAGAAATGAAGAAATGCTTTTTTTAGAAATTTCATATGTACTATTTTTATTTGTTTTTATGATGAATTAATATTTTTTTATTTGTTTCATTAAAATATTAAATCAATTTTTAATTATATTTTCAGTTTTATCATGCAATTTCAACTATGCTAATATGTAAGTATTTTTAATAAATATTCTAATCCTAATCCCGGGACCAATGCTGGGAATTGGATTGGGGGCCAAAGCCTGACTGCCGCCTAGTACCTATCCTTTGTAAAATCCCACTTAGGGGCTAAAACCTGACTTTGCAAGGGGGGGGGGCCCAAGTGTTCTCCGTTACGCCACTGAACATCAGTGAATTTCTACGGCTTCGAAACCTATTTACTGGTTTTTTCTCTATCTTTTTTGATCAATAAACCCGAAAAAGCTAAAGCTGTGAGCTCTCCAGTGATAGATCATCAATTCGAACTCCGTAGCAGGCGAGTTGGCTGGAAAAAAAATTGTTTGCTTTTGTTTGTCTCTTGCTTTTTTTTAGAATATTCTAGTTATTTATATTAATTTTAACTGAACAGCTAGCTATGAATTGAACTGTATCTTTCAAACTCTGGAAATATATCTAGTTGTCGCGTCAATTGTGTATAAGGCAGATATGATATTTTTCGAGCTGAGATTAATGATCTTGTTTTCAATTGACTTAAGCAATATACACTGTCCATTATTTATCTGACGGTTTGGAGGAGGCTCCAAGCATGATAAAAACGGTGGAGAGATTGCAATGAGTTCAAGAACATCATTCAGATTTTGGGCCATTAACGGATTTCAAGAATTTCCTAAGAAATACGTTTGGACAAATAGACTACAAATGATTGCGATACTGAAAGACAGTTACACACGTACGCAGAAATTTAAAAAATGTCTGAATGTCAAATTTTACATTAATTTATGTACGGAAAAATGCTTCGTTTTGTAAGCATGATTATGGAATGCATGTATAATTATTATTAACTATATATACTGCGAGGATAATTCGGAAACTAACCACCGTTTGGGCGTGGCGCTGGAAGTATGGTTCGGAGCGCCCTCAGTCGAATGCACGAGCAATCTCTGATTCAATAAGTTTCCAGTCGGTGAATGAGAGCGTCGTAGGGCCAAGAGTTTGATAGTTATAACGTGACAAAATGTGTGCCGCCATAGAAAATCCCATGAAATGTGAGGTGCGAGGAGTGATAAGATTTTTTTGGGACAAAAAAACTGTCAGCAGTAGATATTCATCGTGAATTATGTGCCGTATACTGGCCAAACATTTTGAGTGAAGATGCAGTGCGCCAATGGATACGCTTTTTCAAGGACGGAAGAACAAACATCCGTGAGGATTCACGAAGTGAAACGCTGTCTGTAGTGAGTGCTGATCTCATCCGATTACAATCTGTTCACTGCAATGAAGAAGTGACTTGGGGGACAGCATTTCGCTGACGAAGAGAAACTTAAAGACGATGTGACACGTTGGTTTAAATCGTACATTTTTTTTTTTTTTTTCATTCTGCTTCTTGTCTTAGTAGAGTTCAGACACGGATTCTCTGTCCTCGTCCGTGCCCCCAAAAAATACGCAGTCTGACCCAAGTTGAATGTGTTGCATCTTTGTGCATCCATTCGAATTTTGTGAGCTGGTGATTTTTGCTTAGTTAGTGTTATTTTGCAGTAAGACAGTGCTATTTACGAAGGTTTATTTTTGGTCATTTATCCGTTTTTACGGAGTTTTAGCAACACACGCGGTGTGACTAGGCCTAGTGCCGCACATCGTCCATCTGGCTTTTGAACGTGTTACCTTTCGGTTCACGTTCTATTGATATCGACTTGATTTCTCGACCACCCAATCCGACCATGGAAACGTCCACTCCCAGGACAGATGTAGCATCAACCCTGGTAAGTTCTATTTTTCAATCTGATCCTATCTGTTTTAATGTAGCGGAAGCTCACACACACTTAGAAAACGCCGCGACATGCGCCGACTGCGAGGAACTCAGTGACGCCCTCGAAGATATTATCACCTCTATTAAAAACTGCAGTCGGAGACGTAGACGACATGCAAAAATTAAAATTAATTACCGAGGTTCAATTTGTGGCGCTTAAAGCGTCGCGTAAATCTGTGCGGCTGCAACACGCTGAATTCAGCACATATATAGACGAGCTGAAAAAGCTCAACAGCATTTCTGTCCCCACCTCACCCTCTACGCCTAAGGCGAAAAAAAGGGTGCAGAACAAGCGAGCGCCGGCTTCTCCTACCCCAGGCACTTCAGGGAAGAAGCAACGCGCGGAAGAGCGAATTCGCTCCCGCGAAACAACACCTCCCCCCTCTCCTACCACTATGGAGGAAGGGGACATTTCTTCGTCCGACGAGAGCGGCCCAGAAATAAGCACAAAAACAGTTCCCCCTGTTAGCGTACCTGTCGCTCAGGAAAAGGAAAATGATATTCAGTCGACAGACTCGGAGAGCGATGGCTTCACCACCGTCTCCCGCAAAAAGAAAATTGCCTCCATCGTAATAGATGTGAGTCAAAACACCTCTGGGCTGCTCAACACATTGAGCGACCATTTAGGAAAGTCATTAGAGGGGCGTTTCGAGAACGGTAAGCTAAGGGTTTTTCCCAAGACTTACCAAGACCATCGGAAGCTCCAAACATACTTGCAAGTACAGAAGATGCGGTCCCATACCTTTGAGATGGCTAATAATAAGCAGCTTAAAGCAGTGATGCGTGGACTACCAACAGACTATGACCAGAAGGAGCTGATCTCAGAACTCACTGGTTTAGGGTTCACACCCAACCCCATGTTTCCATTCTCAGGAATAGGAAAACGCAGACAGACATGCCACTATTTTTGGTAGTCCTGCACAATAATACTCAACATAAGGAGATTTTCCACGTCTCAAATATCGGGTTTTTCCGAGTAGTGGTAGAACATCTCAAACAGTCAAGCATGCCTCCTCAGTGTTATCGCTGTCAGGAGTTTTACCACCACTCCCGTCTCTGTAATAGAGCACCCAAATGTTTGAAATGTAGCGGTAGCCATCTTACCGCGGACTGCAAAAAAACAAATAAATCCCCAGCAAAGTGCGCAAACTGCGGGGGACCGCATCCAGCTAATTATTCAGGATGCCCCAAAAACCCCATCAACAGACCACCACCTAAAACACAACCCAATAACAACATCTGGCGGAGAAAGCCAAGGCGCGCTCGCAGAAAGCCACACCGCAGCAGCAGCAAAAGAAAGTACAGCCCCAGCCACAACAGAAGACATATGCTTCGACTGTTGCGGCCACAGTAAAACCCAACACATTAGATGCCAATACTGTCATGCAACAAATGGCACTCATGATGACACAGTGGGGACAGATTTTAGCAGCCCTACAAACTCAACAAAACAATAATTAACATTCAGCGCGTTAAATTTTAACACTCTCAGGTTTTCAGTTGGAATGCAAATGGAGTAAATAAACATATTGATGAATTAAAAGAAAGTATAATTTTCCATAATCCCGACGTAATCGGAATCCAAGAAACACACCTTCGTCCTCGGACCGGTTCTGCATTCCAAACTACACTTGTCATAGAAGTGACCGCACAACACACAGAGGGGGGGGGGGAACCGCCATCTTAGTTAAAAATTCTCTCAAGCACCACGCCATTTTAGAATCCACTCAAACTTTTGAAAATACAACGGTTTTCATCAAATTAGGAAACAACACGACTATTACTATGGCGTGTATCTACAACCTCCACACGGCTCCATTAATGTTACTGAACTTAATGCTATCCTCAATCATAACAACAAAGCCTTTCTCTTCGGCGATTTTAACGCTAAACACTCGAGTTGGAACCCTGGTAGATGCAATTCCAATGGTAATATTCTTAGCTCTTGGCCGTCGGCTCGTCTATTGATATTATTGCACCCGACACTCCAACACATTTCAATCATAATGCTCCAAACACTGTATTAGACATAGGCTTTGCAGTTAATCTCTCACACTCTAATGTGTTTACTATTAATGAACTTAGCAGTGACCACAATCCAGTTATTTTCGATTTCGTAACTAATTGTCATTTACCACCAATACTTCAAACTCTTAAATCTACTAACTGGATTAAATATCAAGAAATTCTTCACCATAATATGTCAGGCAATCCTGCGATAGATGATTTGGACCAAGCCGTTCAAAATTTCAGCAGTATGGTCTCAGATGCTATTCACTCTTCCACTTCCACTAGACTAATTAAAACTACACACCTCCGCCTTCCTATTAACATTCGAGAGCTAATTAAAGCTAAAAATAGATTTAGAAAACTCTGGAACAACACGAGATACCCTCCCTATAAAAGGGAAGTAAATGCTCTCAACAGACAGATAAAGATAGAAATCAATGAACATAAAAACAGGACCTGGAAAAATTTTCTATTAACTTTAAATACTGAAGATAATTCTCTTTACAATTTGCACAAGCGAATTACCAAAAAATTCACTCCTATCCCACCTCTCCATGGTCCGAGTGGGTTAGCTTATTCTGATTTCGAAAAAGCGGAGGCTTTTAAAGACACCTTGGAAGTCACTTTTCAGGAAAACATTGAACCCTACAGTGACGACAAGATTGAAGAAGTCGAAAATTTAGTGAATCACTATTTCGACAACTTCCCAACTGCACACCACACCTCACTTCCCCCACCGAAGTCCGAGGCATTATTAAAACACTTGCTAATAGGAAGTCAGCAGGCCCTGATTAATTCCTAATATAGCATTAAAATACCTTCCTATTAAAGCCATTACACACTTAACTAAAATCTACAACAAATGCCTCATTAAGTGTCACTTTCCTACACAGTGGAAAATAGCAAATGTAGTCATGCTGCCCAAGTTAGGGCAAGATCACAAATTCCACAAGGCTTCAGACCAATTTCTTTATTAAATTGCACTGCTAAGGTTTTCGAAAGAGTAATCTTAAATAGAATTAAAAATCACTGCAAAGCCATAGATTGCATTCCCCGGAACAATGCGGTTTCCGGAGGGCCACTCCACTCTACATCAACTCATTAGAGTTACGAATATTATAAATGAGGGTTTCCTAAATAAATTCTACACTGTCGGTGTTTTCTTGGATGTCAAGAGAGCATTCGACAAGATGTGCATGATGGCCTCACATACAAATTAATTAAACTTCAGTTCCCTGACTTTTTAATTAAAATGATACATAACTATTTACACAATCGAACCTTCAGAGTTCGTGTAAATAGCACTTTTTCAGACATCGGGAATTGCCTTTCAGGCGTCCCTCAGGGTTCTGTACTAAGTCCATATTTGTACAACTTATACACACATGATTTTCCCGATCACCCCACCGTCAGTACATGCTTATTCGCAGACGACTCTGCGGCATTGACCCAGGCGTAAAACTCAGCTACACAATTAAAAATATGCAACACTACCTCGACATACTCGAGAATTGGCTCACAGACTGGAGGATAGCTATCAATGTTGATAAATCACAGGCTATTGTATTCAGAAAATGGGGCGTTATCGACCCACAGACTGAACTCGCACTCTTTGAAAACAACATTCAATGGGTCTCGGTTGTACGTTACCTGGGACTATATCTAGATAATCGACTAACTTACAAATCACACATAGATTATCTATCCGAGAAATTCTGGGGAAGAATTGCTCTGGCCATCTCCCTTATTGGGAGAAGGTCACCACTCTCCCTAGAAAATAAAGTCATTCTTTACAAGCGTATTTTGCGCCCAGTGATAACATACGCTTGCCCCATCTGGGGCGCGGCGGCACCGACCCATACTAAACGGATCCAAATCATACAAAATAAAATTCTGAGAATTATTACTAACGCACCTTGGTACGTTAGGAATTCTGTCATACATAACGACTTACATATGGAGCCGATAGATAACTACATCACTAAACTTTCTAGAAATGTTTTTAGAAGTATCGAAAATCATGACAACCCATTAATTAAAGCACAAACATTATTTACTTATCCACATACTAAAGTTAATTTTGCATACAAGTCTTCTAAGTGGGAAATTCCCCTTAAGCCCCCATAACTCAACAAAAATACTTAATTTACACATTGAACTACATCACACGCTTCCGCTACTATCTTTTAAAACTGGGTCAGATGAAAAATAGCTGACGTCATTCCCCATTTTCACCCCTGCGAACGCAGGGGAACTTCGGCGTTTTTCGCCCATCGATGCTTCTTCCTCCACCCCTCCCCCTCCACGTTTTCTCCCGAAAGGGTTTAATTCGGACGGCTTTACCTCGTACATTTTGCCTCCCTCCGGGAGGCGTCACTCTTCTAATGGTCTTTCTTTTTCACCCTATCTTCAGGGATACTGGGTATAAGCCATTTTGGCTGGGACCCGACATATCTAATTTTCGTTTTTAAGAGTGTTGGATCTCCTGGAATAAGCTCTGTGAGCAGAAGTTTTAAAATATTTTTGGAAGAATCCTTTTACTGGGTAATTCTTTTGATATTTTTCTGCTTAAACATTTTGGGAGAATTTTTTGCTTAATAGTAGTCGGTTGTTCTTTCATATTTCTATGAGATTTTTTATACTTTGGATTTTTTATACTTAGAATTTTTATACTTTAAATTTCTATTTATTTTATTTTGGTCTTTCCTACCGAGTTGCAAAGGGGGAAGGTTGGCGCCTTCAAACTAGTTTAACCCCACTTATTCGGTCCTAAGTCCGAAATTGCATTTTGACTCGCTAGGTTCTTATTTGTATTTCATTAGATTTGATCTTAATTTTTTTTTAAATTTTTTTATTTCATGTTATGTTCTATATTTTATATAAATTTCTTCCATATATATATATATATATTCACAAAAATTTTCAATCATTAATAAAATATTTTCTATTCATCCAAACAAGTCGAAATAAATGTTTTTAAACTTATAGTGAATGACAGTTGATGTTAGTACAGTTTTTTCAAATATTAATTCATTAATTAAATTGAATTATTATTATTATATATATATCGTTCAAATTTTCAATTGTTAATAAAATATTTTCTATTCATCAATTAAAAGTGGAAATTGATTAAATTTTTTTTTTATATTACTTATTTTTTTTTTTGTATAAATATAATGAATTGTTTTGAGTTTTTAGTGATATATACACTAGTTATTTTTCTCCAAAATTTTTTAACAATCAGTAATGAAATTTGTAGTAAGGGATTTTTTTGCCATTCAATATACTTTTGGTTGTAACTTTTTCTATTTCTTATCTTTTGATAAGCTTTAATGTAGTATTTTCTTTCTCCTTTAAAAAACTTATTGACATTTTTATGTTTTTAAATCTCTTGAATTGTGTACTCTTAAAACCATTCTAAGAATATATATATATTTCTGATTATGTTTAATTGTTATTAAATTGGATTAATTAATTTCAGAAACACATTTTAAAATTTGTTAGAGATTTTCTGCTAAGACAAAAGAATGACCAATGTTCAGAATGTACTCAAATGATGACTGATGTGCAAGTGTTTTTGAAATCATCGACACAAGTAAGAATATATTTATTTTTGCATATGGAAAATTTTGACTTTTTATTTTTTTTAAGTTTTAAAAACAAATCTTTTCTTTTCTTTTTTAAAATGACAATTACTGTTTGAAAACCAATCTCAAGAAGATTTTGGGTTGAAATCATAGTTAATGATCATGGTTTTTTTTTTGTTTTTAAGAATTATAGCTAATTCTAAGACGATTATTATTTCTATTTGGAAATCTAATTTTGGAGTAAGTATAAGGAGAAGAAACTTTGAAAAGAACAAATATATTATTTTGAATTGAGTAAGTTAGTAAGCTCTGTAATGCAGGTTACAGTCAAGGTGAATGTGAGAAATTACTTATACAATTTATTTCATTTTTTGGAAGCAAATATAACATGTACTGTGATAAGAAATTGTAACAAATTTGAGATACTAATTTCCCCCCTCATTTTGCAGGCTGAAGTAAAAACCTATGTTGAGAAACTATGTCATGAAAAGCTGCCATCATACTTGGTATAAAACCTTTTTATTGCTAAAAATTTTAATGCATTATTATAAATTCTCAAGCTTAAATATTAACATTTTGTGTATCAAAAAAAAAAAAAAAAAAAAAATTACAATTTTTTTATGTAACATTATATATTTCTCTAGATTTCTTTAATATTTTACTATGCCTGGATATTTTTTTTTTTTGTATATTTGTTAATTTAAATTGTTTCATTCTGTGAAATTTTATAAATTATCCTTTTCACAAATGAAGATTTCAACCTGTGTCTAAATTTTCAATATTAGGAACTATTTTGTAACTTTGTTATGCATTGGTCAATTATTACGGCTTGTTTAATTTGGATTTTCTCATTACAGTGTGATGTGGTGGTCAACTCCTATTTTTCTGAAATTTATAAACTCATTTTGAACTCGGTAAGTGGTTACATTATCTGTTATTTGGGTTGATGAATTCTAAGACTTTTTATCATGTTGCTTTTTGATATTTTATTTGTTATTTTATATATTTCCTAGGCACCTGAAGAACTTTGTGCCTCTGTTGGAGTTTGTCCACAAAAATGTGAAGTGCTTGTGAGTTCAAGTATTTTCTGATATTTTATTTATTTTTCTAAATGTATTTAGAGATTTCAAATTTTCACACAAATATTCTGAAATTTACAATTAGCTGAAATCATCAATTTAAACAAAGCAGTTTTGATTTATATTGAATTAATTGTAATTTTTAATTCCTTTCTATTCTGTAGAGTGATATTCCAAAGGTTGGTGATGAACTTACCTGCGAATTCTGTGAACATCTCCTACAACATGTTAAAGACTTGATTACAGCCAATACAACATTAGTAAGTTAATTTTTGAATAGAATAATTTTTTTTGTGGTGTGTTATATTTTTGTACTTATACATTAGAAATGCATTTCTGAAATAATACATGGAAAAGAAAGATATTTTTATGAATTATAAATTTTTTCCTATTTGGATTTAATAACATGTGACCTAAATGGATAAACATTGATATACACAGTGCAGCAAGTAAGTTTTGGGACTGTGTCCGTAAAAAGAAATGGAAACAAGACATTAGTTCCTATTTTGGTTTTTTATTCAAAATAAGACCCTCTGGCTTTAATGCACTTCTTACAGTGATTTATTAAGGAATTGAACGCCTGTTGTAAATCACTTTGTGGAATGGCCTGCTAAGCATGCATCAAAGCAACTTGTAAGATCGAAATATCATCAAAGTAACACTCTTTTGATTTCATTTTAAGCTTTTGGAATAAGAAGTAGTCACAGGGTGTTAAATCAGGTAAATATGGTGGATGGTTCAACGCAAGGACATTATTTTTTGCCAAAATCGATGAGCAACAAGAGAGGTGTGACTGGGTGCATTGTCGTGAAACAAACACCAACTGCTTTCAGTCTGATATTCTGGATGAATGCGACAAATTCTGGCTTTGAAACGCTTTGAAACAGCTAAGTAGTAACGACCTGTAATTGTTTGTTCAGTTGGACGAATTCTTTGTGGATGATACCCCTAGCATTGAAGAATGTAATAAGTATTGTTTTGATTTTGGATGGAATTTTCCTTCATTTTTTTGGCTTGCAGTAAATCTTCAGACTTCCATTCTGCATTTTGTTTCAGGGTCATATAGGTAACACCGGATTTCATCACCTGTAACAATAGACTTCAGGAAGTTTGGATTGTTTTCAGCAACTGAAATGTCTCTGCAATGTGCACTTTTCATTGCTTTTTGTTCAGGGGATAAAGTGTTTGGAACAAATTTAGCACACACTTTTGTTTTGCCCAAATCTTCATGCAGGATGGTTCGAATTGTTTCTTCGTTTATGTTTAAAGAACTTTCCATCATTCTTAATGACGCCCTGCGATCGTTTGCCCCAAAATTTCGTACTTGCTCAATAATTTCAGGTGTTCTAGATGAAATTGATCTTCCACTACACTGATCATCTTCTACCGTATCTCTTCCATCCAAAAAACATTTGTGCCACTCAAAAATGTTTGATCTACTTAAACAAAAGTCACTGTAAACTTTTTTTATGAGTTGGTATATTTCTGAAGCACTTTTACCAAGTTTTGCATGAAATTTGATTACTGTTTTTTGTTCCATTTTTAAAAATCAACGTTAAAAAAATTCATTTCTGTAATAAATGTTTGTCTTCTCTTAACTACTTAACTAACTGCGCACAACTTGTTAGCAGTGTGCCAGCAGACCATGGACATTATGACGCATACATATATACACTCATGGTGCCATTACAGCCTGCGCTCTGGGTCGAGTCTTGCAACTTATTTGCCGCTCATGTATATGGTTATACTGAAATTAATGAATCTATATAAAGATGTAAAAATTCATTGTCTGTTTCTGACTGAATTGTAAATGAACTTACCATGATATTTTTTCATATAAGTATTCTAATATTAACACTTCATTTACCTGATTTATATGAAATTTAGTTAGATGTTTTTAAGTATGTTATGGGGCCATAACATACTTAAAAATAACTTATTGAATTACAACAATTTTTTTTGTTGCATCTTTTTGTCAGAAGTTTTTAAAATTTTTGTTGTGAAAAGATAATTGGTGTTCTCTGTATGAAGATGATGGGGAAAATGAAAAAAGTAGTTATCCCCTTTCTCTTTTTTTTTTTTAAAATCACAATCTTTTTTTCAAATTGTATGTCTCATTGAATTAATTTTTCTAATGGACTAACATGCTTATCTTAACTCTTTAAAAAAACAATCTCTTATACTTTTCCATCGTATTTAACACCTTTTTTTAATTTGACTGATAAATTATTTTTCCATTGGGTAAATAATTTAATGCCAAGAGCAGTACACAATTACAATATTTGTAATTGCAAATTATTTCTACTTTGCTTTAAAAAAAAATAGAGTTGGAAAGTTAGAGCATATGTATTTTTAGAAGTAAACAAAAAATCATATGAAAATTATGTTTAATGGGAGATATTGGTTAATATTTAGGAACTAAAAATATTTTTTTAAAAAATTTACTAAATATCGTAGTGTAGTTAAAAAAATAAGTAACAAATTAATTTTGGATATTTTTTTTGTGAAAAAAATTTAATTTAAAAAACAAATATAAAAGGAGGCACACATGTTGTTTCTGAAAATTGATAGATTATTGACATTCTCTTATGCTTATGTGTTTTGCAGGAAGAATTCAAGACTGCTTTGCTGAATTTCTGCAAGGTCACTGGAAAGTTTGCTGAAAAAGTAAGTTGCACAGCAATTTATATATTTACGGATATAAAGTTTACTTAGAAGCTAGATAGTTAATAATTTCTTAATAATTATTGATGTATCCTTATTTCATTTAGAAATTTTACTAGAACTTTTAGATGGTGCAAAATGTAATTTTTCTTATTTTATCATTCAAAGACATGCTTTTGTAATCAGTATTTATTAGAGTAGATTTAAGAATATTGAATTTAATAAATTTAACAAATTAGATCATCTGGTAAATTTCACATGAATAGTATGTGCATTTTAAATTCTAATAGACTTGTTAATTATCTTTTGTTATGTGCACTTGTGTCCAAATTTGGAAGTAATATGTAAGCTATGATTACTTTGAAAGCAATTTTTTAAAGTTAAGTTCAGTCCAATATATTATATAATGATTACTATTGATTAAAAAATCTTTAATTAATAGTATTATGTAAAAAATGGTAAGAAAATATAAGGAGTTTCTTATCACTTTTTCAAATTAAGTCTTAAATTTCTCCTCTTTCATTAATTGGACAATTTCTATTTTTTAAATCAAATTATTTTACTATCTTTATGATATTGTGTAACATTTAATTATAGCTCCATTGGTTAGAATAATTTATATTACAATGAAATTAAATTCCAAGAGCAACAGAGTGTTATTTTATGTAGATAAATATAACGATAAAAAATGCTTTGTGCAGAAACTTATTATTTTGATTTTTTTCTTGTCATAATGTTCAATTCCTCTGATATTACTGTTAAGTCAATTATACATGTAAAAAATAATAATGCAGAAATTACAAGGTGCATGCCTGTATTTATTTCACGCATATTTTCAGATGTCATGTTTAGTTATATTTGTAAATTTTTCTTTTTAGTGCACAAACTTGGTGAATGATTATTATGATATGCTGTTTTCATACATCAAACAATTGGTAAGTGTCTTTATTGTTTAATTCATTAACTTAAGATATAATTTTAGAAATCAGAAATCGTTTAAATGGAAAAATGCTAATGAGTGTAAAACAAGTACATAACAATAATAAGACCATTGCATTATTAGACATACATAGGCTATTGGTCATTGAAAACACTAAAAAAACCTGATATTTCAAATTTTGCATTCTGTAAGATTAATTTATTGTGTAATTTTATAATTTCTAGACTATTAACTATGTAATATGTTAGTTATTTCCATAACCAATTAATCAACTGATTTATAAATTAGTTTTTAATTATGACCATGGTATGGATTACAATATAAATTAAATAATTTAGTTAGAAATTTTGAAAATCTCTCAGATTTAGGATAAATACTAATTAGTTTTTACGAGGAATGATTTTGCAAATTCCTGAATTAACTGTTACTTTTTTTTAAAGTAGAATATAATGGAACATGTGCCTGATATAAGTAAGATTTTGTAATTTTTTTGATGTGGAAATATTTATTACAATATCTTAAATATTACTGAAATTCAAATTTGTGTCACAGAAATAATTTGCTTTCAAGTTGTTTAATTGTAATATTTGTGTTTATTTTATTTAAAAAATAGTATCAATTTCTTATAGCCACTGAAATAATACTTGGAAAAGAAAATTCAAATACTTGCCAGGTTTCATTTAGTCTTTTTATTCTGTATAGCTACTTTATAAAGGATGGGGGAAGAAAAAAATCTTTTTAAACAAAAAAGGGATATTAGGCCTTTTTTTTCTGGAAAAAAAAATAAATAAATGTGTATATATTTTTTTAAATATAATTTTTTGATTTAAAAAGAAAAAGAAAGTAAAAGTAACATAATTTTGCTTCTATTAGGATACTCGTGGTATGTGCACTCTAATGGGGTTGTGTGACAAGACTTCTTGCTCCCGAATTCCACTTGTGAAGGTTCTTCCTCCCCTTGAACCACAGAAAAGAATCCCACTTATTCAGCTAAGACCTGCTCAACAATAAATGACCTGGAATCCTTTCCACTCGTCAAACTAGTGCCTGCAGAAATGACCTCAAGAAGACAAAGGATTCCAATGATATTTTCCGTAAGCTCTTTTAATAATGCGTGCGGTTGCTTTATTAGTCTCAAAAAGGAAGAAAATAAGGATTTTGGTTTCCGTGTTTGAAATTACATGTATTTGGACATTGTTCAACTGTTTATTAACTTATTTAATATCGGTTGATTTGTTGGAAATGAAAATTACCATAATAGTATTAAGAATGTTGTACTCTTGTTGATTTTGCAATTTTATTTTTACAAAAATTGTTAATGCTTTAATTTTTGTTATTCAAATTTTGTTTTTGTTCATTATTATTTTCAAGCCATGTTAAACTTGTTGTTTTTTTCTAATTAAATGTTGTGCTGAAATTTTTATTGCTTTCTTAAATGCTATTGAAAATTATTCATTGTATTTTTTTCTAAATGACATCCAATTCTATGATTCATGTTATATAATCACGTAAGCTGTACATGGTTGCATACTTAATACAATACTATTATTGAGAGAAATGGTAAATAATTTAATTCAAGATTAATGTTAGCAGCATCCACAAAAATTTGCTCCACTCCTAAATCTTACATTATTATTTTTAAAAAATTTTTTCATGTGAAGAGACTAAATACTTTATTTCTTTTTCTCATCACAGCAAACAGGAAATTTATTTTTGTAACCTTGAGGGAATTATCTGTTATTTTTATTTAGTTCTTAAAAGTAATATTAACAATTTAATGATGCATGCACACTTGTGTTTTATTTAATGTAACAAAAAATAAATTTTGCTGTAAGAAAAATAGATCTAAAAAATTTAAAAAATACTCATCTCATCAAGTTATGATAGCATTATAAGTACAATAAATATCTAAAAGCTAATTCACCAAGTAAGCTGAAAATAAAAAAATATCATTAAGGTTAATTCACCCTCCATCTTTCCATTATAAGATACAGAGGATATTTATAAAATATTTTTGACATTCTTTGTGTTTAGATTTCAGTGGTCCAAAAAACAATATTGAAGCGATACCTAGATTTATGATGAATTCATATTAGGAATTTATGTAGCAGGTTAATGAGGAAACATTATAGTAGCCTTTCTTGTTGAAATAATTGTTAATTCCCACTAAATTTAAATGTTAAATTCTACTAAACCATTGCACAATACTGGTGTCACTATTATGCATTTCATAAATTGAACAACTTAGAGTACACTATTGTATTTTATAACTTAAACAGAGTACACCTTTGAGAAAAAAATGTATAGTTCATAAATTTCATTGGATTTTAATGAGTAAAGTTTTTACAAATCAACATTTGTGAATAATTTAGGAATTAATTCTAAAAAAAAAAGTCTTACCAAATTATTTGGATATTTGGATTTATTTTTCAGGATAAATTGAAAAATCAAAAGATTTTAAATTTAACAATCTGATCTCATCTGCTGTATTAAATACAACAAAAATCTGCAAGTTCTGAAAGGTAGCTGACATTCAAACCTGACTATTAAGAATGCTATTAAAATAAATTCGTCATGATATTTTCATTCCAAAATTTATTGGACATTATTTTAAAAAATACCTTAAATTTAAAGGTTTGCAGACAAAGGTATTATTTGCATCATTATTTTAATTTATATTTTAGAAAAGAGATGCAAGCTCATGACATGCATAATTTAAATTGCACTCTTCAATAAAATGTCTGAAAAAGATACATTCTTATTATTGTGACCTTGACCTAATTTTATGTATTATCTCCTACATAAATGATAAAATTGATCTCTGTCATCATTCTGTTTTAGATTTTATTTTTTATTGATTTAATTTTGTAGTAAATATTTTTATATCATTTCTGCACAAGCACAAGATAAAAAAAAAAGTTGGATAACCCTTTTAGTTTAATATATTTTTGGATAAGGTTCTGTATATATTATTAATTCTTCCTTTATACACACCCTAAAATGTTTTGTCTGTTTTAGAGCTTCCCGTGGAAAGGTTGACCCACCCTCTTCTGCAATTCCAACAGGATGGAGAATGTGCTCTCTGCAAAGCTTTTGCTTTTTTCCTTGACAAAGAATTACAGGAAGATAGAAGCAAGGTAGGTAATCTACTGGCCAGGTGAACTTAGTTTTTTAGAATAAGAATTTCTCTTTGCAAATTTTTTTTTATTGTTAGATACAACTATTTTTTTAAAAATTACATATCAGTGTGTAGATTCACACTTAATAATAATCTTTTGCATAAAACTAATAAACTTAAAAAAATGTTATTTTTTAAGTATCCTGATGACATTTTTTGTACAACAAATGACTATTAGATAACTTGTTCCAATCTAGGATTTTAATACAGTCTTGGATAACTTTAGCTATTATTTTTTTAACAGTTTTAAATAATTGGTAGACATGGCATGCAGTAATTCAAACTAAGATCAATTTTTGGTAGAAATAAAGCTTCAATTGTAGAAAACAGTGTGATGTTAAACATAGTCTTTCTAATATGTGATTATAACAAAACATGAGAACTTATGTCATCTATCTTTTTTTCTTTTCTTCTATCCTTTATTACGTAACTGACCAAGAAATAGATGCTAAATTAATATTATGTGTCGTAAGTCTAAATGTGACTAAAATTGATCAATTAAAAAAAGGCTACTCTCTTTTTTTTAAAAATTAATTATTAAGAGAAGTATGGTAAAAATCATATGCACTTGATAGCTTTTATGATTATTACAGGTTGATATAACTAGTGTAACTGTGAAGGAAAACTTAAAGTTATTGCCCAAAATATTTTTGCATTACTGACATTTCTTTTTTACATAATTATTTTATTTTGAATATAGCTTTAAATTTTCAAGTTTTGTAAAGTTCTGTATAAAAGTTTTAGTTGTGTAGTGAATTAAAATAAAAGTTGACTTGTGGTGTTGATTGAAATGTTCAGAAGTCAGTTATTGTTAAGTGACTTCTGAACATTTAAGAAATAAAATTATCTATTATTCATCAAAAAATATTTGTTTTTATCAGCAGAAAATTTGTAT